>PVHY01003594.1:22238-105619 GCA_004024945.1 Uropsilus gracilis | reverse complement strand
GCCTCTCTCGCCGCGGCGGCTCCTTTGTGCCGGCCCCGTGCCCGCCCCTTCGGGACCAAGACCCCGCCCCTCCGCGCTGAGGATTGGCCGTCCCGGTCGCTAGTGGGCGGGGCCCCGGGCCTTTGCGGCGCGCTATATAGTAAAGGTAGGGCGCGCGCCCTCAGCCAATTTCTCGGTTCTTGGCGTGCGTTCGCGTGCCGGGGCGGCAGTCCATCTGTCCGCCCTCTCCTCTTGACTTTCTCCTGCCCCTGCCTGTCTCCGCAGAGGTCACAGGAGGTGGGGGCCAAGCACGCGTTCTCGGTGGTAGCTGGAGTGGCAGCTGCGGGTTCGCGGAGCCCCTGAGCCCCCTAGGGCGAGAGGAGCGCCCGGCGGACCAAAGAGAGCCCGGGAGCGGCCGTGCGCCCACCAATAGGTGCGGGTCTCGGAGCCTCGCAGCCTGCGCGGTCCCTCCCTCCTCCCTCCGCCCCCGCCGCCTCCTCCTCCTCCCGCTTCTGCCTTTGCTCCTGCACCGCGCGTCTGGCACTCTGAGAGCCGCAGCGGTAGCGGCGGGTGCAGCCTGTGGAGAGAGACCCGGGACGCGGACCGACCGACCGCCAGAGAAGACGCGGGGGCTCGCGCCGCAGTCACCCATCCTCAGTCCCTGCGGCAGCTACTGATCCGTCACCATGGCCCGCGGTAAAGCCAAGGAGGAAGGCAGCTGGAAGAAATTTATCTGGAACTCGGAGAAAAAGGAGTTTCTGGGCAGGACCGGTGGCAGTTGGTGTAAGTACAGGGTCCCCCAGCTTTGGCCCCCAGCGCCTGGTGTTCTCTGGACGGCGCATCCTCTGCGGAGGCTCTGCGGACCGCTCCGCAGCCTGCGAGCTGGCGAGGATGGAGGGGTTCCGCCGTTGGGCCCTGCTCAGGTCGCACCGGCCTGGGCTTGTCGCTGTGCAGACTGCGGAGTCCCCAGGATGGGCGCGGGGTGGAAGGCGGTAGCGTTCCAAGGTTGTGGATTTTGTAGCGTTCTTGGTAATAGGCAGGCTACACGAGCATCGCTTAAACCCTTTTCTCCTCCTGGGAATGATCAGGCTTTGGGAGGCCAGATAAGTCTCTACCAATAGTCAAGTCCTCGAAAAACGAGGTTTGAGACCGTGAGAGAACCTCATCAAGGCAATAGAACCAAATGCAGGCGAGGTTGTGTGTAATAACACCTTTCTACTACTCTAAACATGTACCTCTAAACGAGGGGGGTGGGGGGGGGGTCAAGAATCCATCCACACTGCAGTATTTCATAGCTATGCCTAGAGTTTCCCCCATGACCTCCCTCTGGAGACATCACAACCTAGAAATGGCCCAGGAAGCCCTATGTCAGGACTCCTGTTTCTGAGCCTTGGCTCCGGGAACAAGGCAAAGTGTGCTAGTTTTCAGTGTCTTCAAGAAGCAGAATCAGTAGCTTGGGTTGATTATGGCGAAGGATTAATTTAAAAAAATAAATGGCACAAAGACAGTGGCAGCTCACCTTAAAAGATTTGTGGCAGCCTGTTGCTTAGCTGGGTGGACATTTTTTTTCCCATTGTAAATTAGATAGCGTACTTGTTTTCTGTTTCACTACACCAGAAGGCTGACTTTTTTTTTTTTTTTTTTCAAAAAGGTCATTTTGAAGGGCAGAGTTGTAGGCAAATGTATAAGAGTCGTGACTGCGGAAGGGAGAGAAGGAGGGAACTCCCCTATTCTGCATCACTGCCCCCTCCTCCTTCTCTAATATCATCATCACCACCATTATCATCTATACCACCAGCACTACAGCTGCAGCCACTGAGGGAGCCCAGGGTAGGAGCTGGTGCAGTGTTCCTGATTGGGAGGATCTGTGGGCATCAGCAGGAGAATGAGTCAGGGAAATGGTGCTTGGCTGACATTTTGAAATGAGAAGAGCTGGAATATATGGTTTTTGTAAAGACAAATTGCAACTTGTAGTGAATTTTCCTTGATTGAAAAGTAAAGGGTTAATAATGCATCACACTTCAAGGATAGTCAAGGTGAAACCTCATTTCAACTGTGAAGCATACCTATCCCGAGCCAGGGAAATTCTATGTCCTTAAAGTGATGCTTTTCTGCTTTTATTTTATGTCTTATTTGATTTGGGAGGAGACTGTTCTACAGTGGGATTACTGCCATAGTTCCTTGTATATCAAGATAGCTCCCTTGTTTTCTTAATGTGGAAGGGGAAACCCAAAGAACTCAGGGTGTGTGTAGGGTGAAAAGCTCAAGGCAGGGCCATCTCCTAGCAACTCCTCATAACTTGTGTAGTGAAGTCTGGAGGAGAAGGGAGGGGGGGCTGCAGAACGGGCCCCCTTCTCTAGTTACAGGCCAAGCACACTCAAACCGTGAAATTTCCCCCTTGTAGAAATCAAAGAATATTCCCTTTTCTTCCTCCCAATTCCAGGACAGTATTTGTTTTTAAGAATATGGCTACACAGAACAATTTGTACTCTAAGCCAACATTTAATGGTATATCACTTTCATGAGAGTATGCATGCCTTAATTTTTGTGTCCTGATATCCAACAAGGTGTTGATACACTGATTTAGGAATTTGGGACACCAGAACAATGGTGCTGGTCTCTTCTTTCCTTCCATTTTCTAAGATACAGGTACTAGGCCGAACATCCATTTTTTGTTTTGTGCTAATATTTCAGCTCTTTTCTGGAAATTTAATAATTGACAGAGCCTTTCTTAGGCAGAAAAAATGGCAACAGTTGCCATCTCCTATGGAGAAAATAACACCTCCCCAGTACTAGGCCCAACATGGATGCCCTTGGGACGAGGGCAGGTTGCCCTTGGCTCAGTTTTGCTTATAGGTAGATTTTCCCCAAGATGGACGCAGGTGCCTTGCCTGTCACCTGCTGGAGGAATTGCAGCACTCAAATCACCTAGTGCTTTCCTCTTTTTATTGAGTTAACCTAGGCATTGGTTTACTGCTGGGCCCAGATGCCATTTTATCCATTTGCCTGTGACCCTTTGAAGGGTATTCCTTTTTCCTGTCTTTATGTTACTTGTAATTTTTTAAAGCGAAGAGAAAGTCCTCTAAAGCTTATCCTCTGGGTCAGCCTAGCTGATTGCTACATTCTGTCCTGTTTAAAAAATACTGTTTGAGTATCCACTGGTGGCCTCTGTGTCAGATCCTACGCTTAGGGTCCCCTATTCCTGCATGCTCTTCTCTAAACAGGTGACTTTCCAGTAGTAACTGGGGAGATTTTACTGAGTAATATCTCAGAGCAAATGAGAAAAACCCCTCCCATCTCTTAGAATACAGTACAGGCAGAATGGAAAGGCTAGATGTTAAATTTAATCAGGATACATGCAGGCGGACTTGTTTTTCCATTGCTCTATTTGTATTTTAGATTGTGCCCTCAATGTTGTACCTTTTCACCTGGTTAGAATTAGGTATTTGTAGTCCAAGGAACGAGTGTAAAAACGTTCCGGTTACAAGAGCCAAATGTGGTTAAACTCACAGCTCCAGGATGAGGTAGGGGCAATGATATAAGAGGCTTCACCATTTTCTTCTGACAGGGATTCACCAACTCTTGCACCTCTTAGGAGCAGTCTCTGGAAAAATTTTCCAGATCTGTTGACGTCACAGCCTTGCCATTTGCCTACTGCTGCTTGGATACAGAATGCAGCACTTAACCCTTCTCCTGCTGGGAGGCACTGATTAAGTTGGCTAGCTGTCTCCTTCCACATTTTTCTTTATCTTTGTCTTTTTTTTTTTTTGCTAGTGATTGATAAGAAAAAGGATTATGATAAAACATGTTGGTGTGGTTTTATGTGTGTTTGACTTGTTTTAACAACTCCATAACATGATTTCTCTGAACAGTTTCTTTACTGATAAGGACAGTTGGGCGTTTACATGTACTGGGGGGTGGGGTGGGGTGGGGAGGGCAGCTGGGTTCATCCTTGCAGTGCTGTGCTACCCTCCCCCCCTTCCCCAACGCACACAAATACACACACTTCTTTTCAATAATACTTTTGTTCTGTCGCTTTTTCCCAAAGATACCAGCATTTAATACATGAGATTTGGATATTTTCAGAAGTAACCTAAGGCTCCTTTGTGCAGTCAAGTTTCAGGCCTGATAACCTTACGGTCCACTTGCTCTCACTTTTGCATTCACATGGAGCTGTTTGGCTGGCACAGGGTTGCCCGGCGATGCCTAGCACAGCCTGTTACTATGCTGCTAATCAGGGAGATAATCCCTGTAAACCAGTAACTGATAGCCTCATTCCAATCTACAGGCTTTATGGGTTTTTGTTTTTGAGGGTTTTTTTTTTTTCAGCTACTGCATCCTTTAGCCTCTATCTTGTTAACTGTGGGGAAGAGAAAATGGGACATACCCAGTCTGGGACCAGTTAGCAAATTAAAACAAAAATATGTTTGCCATTTTTGCTTTAGGATTTCCTTTTATTCTTCCCACATTTCATTCCTCTGAAGGGAAAGTCCATGCACCTAGTCTATGATATGCCTGAGATTGGTGAAAGCAGAAGGGTGTCCTTGAGTTTCTCAGTATCTACCAACACATACTCTGATATCTAGACGTTTGGAGAAGCAACAGAGCTTGAATTGTGGGATTCAAATGTCAAGGGACAAGTAAGCAAAGAAAACAGCGGTCTCTATGGGACATATTGTCATAGTGGAAAAGCATTGCATAAGTACACGTGTATAGGCCTAGACTTTATTGGTGATTTTTATGAAAAATATTTTTAATTTAGGGACTGCCCTTGCTCCTAAAGATTCTTAGTTCTAACTGAACTAAGGTTCCTCTTACCTTAACCATCCCCAAATACACACATCCACACTCACACACAGCATTCACACTCTCTCCCTCTCTCTCCCTCTTTCTCTTTCTCTCTCTTTACTGGTGGGCTGCCCACCTCCCCCTTTTCACCCACTGTTTGGTAGCAAGGTTCATCATCTCAACCATGTTGAGGCCACTGGAGAAATCACTTGTGGGGGAGGCAGGAAGTGCATTCATCTCTGGGAAGTTGCACCCTGCATGCTGAGCGTGTGGTTGCATCAAGCCTTTTGTTTCTTTCTGTTCTCCCTGCAGTTAAGATCCTTCTCTTCTACGTGATATTTTATGGCTGCTTGGCTGGCATCTTCATTGGAACCATCCAGGTCATGCTGCTCACCATCAGTGAATTCAAGCCCACCTATCAGGACCGAGTGGCCCCACCAGGTAAACAAGCAGGGATAAGTATGGCCCTTCCAGAGGTAAAAAGGGTGTTAGTTTTTAACTGAGAAAAAAAAATTCTTGGAAGATAGTCTGGGGTGGCATATTATTACACCGGGCCCATTCAGGACAAACAGACCCTTCTCTCTGCTGTAGCTACATCCCTGCCCGCATTGCAGACAGAGCCTCTCGGGGTTGCAGACATTTTATTTTCTCAGCTCTGCAGAAAGGGTGACAAGCTCTGGTCCTTCCTCAGATCTGCCACTCACCAGCTGTGACGCCCCACAATGGACTCCATCGCTTCACCCCTCACTCCCAAGGGGTCAGTTAGTGGGACCATTGGATCTTTCCAGCAATAACACACATTTTTCTTTTTCTTAAGGGGACTGTGACTCAGAAAAATCCATCAAAATAATATGTTGGCTCCCATTTAAAAAGATTAACTTATTTTTAGGGCAAAAAACTCTGAACTGGCCAACTACTCACAGGCAGAAGAACCATGCCTTCAGAGGGCTATTCCCCCACATGCTGTTGTCTTGTTTGACCTTGACACAAAGGCATTCTCTTTTCACTCCCTACTATTTATATGCCTGTTTAGTAGGAGACTAATGGACTGGTTTTCCTCCTGTTTAGTAGGAGACTAATGACCCGTTGGATCATTTAAGAACTATCTCCTTTTGTTCTGAAAACTTGGCTTAACACAGAGGTTATCATGAGAAAAGGCAAAATGCCATCAGTCCCCTATGGGGGATGGGTGGTGTCTGTGTGGCCTGACTGGTGCCCATCTGCACTGCTGCGTGTTCCACACCAGCCCGGAAACCCCAGGATCACTGGTCTTGTGCTTACCCCTAACCAAAAGGCCAGTGGAGAAGCTACCAATGTGCTTTCACTATCTGGAGAAACTAAAAATCACTCAGCAGAACCTAGGGTGAGAGAAGGAATGTTGCGTAACTTCCAGGTCCACATTATATGTGACCTTGAGGCCTCCACCAGGGCTGCAATGACGTGTCCCTTCTCCACTTTCCCTGTGCAGTAGCTTAGTAACAATGTGTGTAGATGACAACCTTGTTTCCATGCTGCTCTGTGCAGCCTTGACCCATTGTAGCTGCTTGACACAGACTTATGATGTCTACCTCCTTCGTGAGGGGAAGACGTGAAGAAGAAAGTGCTCAGGATGTGGACAAAGGGGACAAGCGTTGTTTTTTAGACCAGAGTCAAATAATTCTGGATGGTGAAACAAAATACCCAAAATATCCACAATCAAATCAGCTGAGGCTGTGGGAATTTAGGAATTGGAAAAGAAAGTGTGTAAGTATATGGCATAAAACTGCCTAATTGTCCAGTGTTCAGCTGTTTCTCAAAAGAGGCAGGGGATCCCTGGATAGGTAGGAGCGAGGATTCCGTTGTGCACCAGAATAGAGACCCCTAGGATAAGACAGAAAATATTGTATGTTTCGTGACAATGAAGCATAGTTTGCTTTTCATCTCATGCTTTCTTCTGCTCCGTGCTTATGGTGGCATTTGTTGTAATTAAAATTTGTGTGGACCGTTTTTGCCACTGAATTGTGCTACGTTACAGTAGCTCTTATACTGAAAGTCAATGGTGACTACAAAATAAAGTATTTTCTTTAATTTCCAGGATTTAAAAAAATGATCCTTGACCATAAAAATTGGAGAGAATAGACCATTAATAAAATTAAAAATTTTCATGACCTTTCTAGAAAGGGAAATTTCACTTTCAAAAAGAAATAGTCAAAGTACCAGACCTTGACCTCATAAATGACCTTGCTTGGGGAATCCACTGGCTGAGGTGCTTGGTTCTTGCAACACCCTCTCTGTCTGCCTTTCTCCCTCTGCTTCCTCCCAGCCCCTTCCTAAAAGACACATTCTCGGGACCTATATTTAGTGCCCTTGCAGCAGTTGGACTGAACGGACCAACCGTCACTTATCCAAAGGAATGCTGGTGGTTCATCTTGGAAATATGTGTTCCCTGTCCTCTGATCTGAGTCATAGGAAAAGTGCCTCCCAAACCCCCATCTTCTCCCTTGTTACCTTTTTCTGTCTCTTGGGTTCGTCTGTCCATCTTTCCCTCATGCCCTCACCCATGGCTGCCTCAGGGGAGGCCAGGCCAAACCCCCGTCACCCTTGACTTTCCAAGGGACCTGGTGTTCATTTGAAAATGGTGATAACCTTCAAACTGGGAGGGTGGGTCAGCAGAGCGTGTGTTGCTCAGAGAAAAAAAAGAAAAATACCTGTGGATGTCCCTGAGCTTAGAGGGACCCTAACTGCACCCCCCTCTTGCAACTCTCAGAGGAAATTATAAGAATTTGTGGTTTTGAATAGCAGTTCATAGGTTGAACAAAATGTGTGCAAGATTACCCTGACCGTTGGTTTTGACTTCAACTTAGTTATCATCAAGCCTCCATTTTTACAACGGCTAAAGAGGGAAATTTGTGTATATAAGTGAAATGAGCCTAGTAAGTATGAAAGACTTGGGATACCATTTAAAAATATAAAGACATCTTTGAGGCATGAGAGTATACCCAGCTGCATGTACCCTCTGGAATACCTGGTAATTATAGCGCTTCTAAGTCACAGTTGTTGTGAATGTGGTCAAATTAGCCCATTGTAACTATGCAGCATGTTTCAGTTGTATGTCTAGAATATTTAACAAACCAATAGCTAAACATGAAAGTCCTAAGAAAGGACAGAATTATAAAATGAAGTGAAATTAAGGAAAATGGATAACATGTATGCACCATATCTTGACCTGAGCAGTAGTGGCTTTTAATGCAGAAGATTTTCTTATATCATGTTGCTATGAAGTGTTTATGGGATGCTGGATCTGCTCTCAGCCTACAAGTTCTCAGCTGAGACATTAGGTGAATTAGGGGTGGTCAGTAGCATTTCTTGGTGCCTGACTAAACCTGAAAACAGCTCCTGGGTTCCTAAGCTACTGGCCCACAATAAAGTTCTTCTGAGAAGGAAAACCAGGGGGTCTTTGGAGTTCAGTACAATGCCCACCATTTCACCTACTGCTTAACTCCACCCAGCCTCAGTTTTTCTCTTAAAATGCAAAAAATACCTTGTAAGGATTATGCTACATTCTGTAAGGATGTTAAACACTTAGGGATTTTTGTTTGTTTGTTTGTTTGTTTGTTTTACTTTTTATGTTTTAAAAGGAAAGGTTTATTAAGAAAATGAGAAAGAAAAAGAAAGATAACCTGCATAGTCACAGGTGGGCAGACAAATGCCTCTTGCCAGTGCAGAGATTGTATGTACTGATCTAGATGATAAATACTTGTAAAGTGAGTAGTACTTTTAGTACTAGGCTTGCCTATAATAGGCACTTAGTACTAATAGCATTTCAAAAAGACAACTAAATAACCACTCATTATAACCTGACTCTATTAGTGGAGAGTTTCTTTTTTGGAAACTGAATTCAGTCTTTCCAGGCTGTGAATATCTTCTTACAGCAGATGAGAGAATCTTAACTCTCCTCTTAATGTTTAGGAGAAGATGGGTTAAGAGACACTTTTTTAAAATGTTGACTCTAAACAACATTGTTTATGTTCTGTAATCACTCCCTTTAAAAATGCCCCACTGTGGGGTGAGCCCTTGTTAAGCTTTTCTCCAGGGGAGACCCTCTTAGGCAAGGGCTCGTGGGAATGGGTTACTGTTAAATCTGGAGAGAGGGGTCAGCTGTACTGGAGAGGTCTGGCGGGCCCCAGGTCTTTCTGCCATGCAGGCTCCCACTCAGCAGGCCCTGTACTTGACTTGACCCTGCTGGCCCTCCCTCACTGCCCTGGCACAGCAGTGGCATGAGATCAAGGTCACTGCGTGTCACCATGGGTCCCAGGGAGATTCCCAGCTGCCCTGCTTCCTGGTATGCAGGTATGAATGTCTAGTCTTGTTCTTAAGTCGGGGGCGGCTTTTTGTTTTGATTTGACGTCAAGATGGCTCAGTGCTTTAGAATTCATGTTATAAGGGTCTTATTCTTACTTGATACATAGGTGTCCCAAGGGAGGTGGGAGAGGAAGGTGGATGAAGACCAACAGACCCTACTGGCACCAGGACAGATAGCAGTGTAGGTGTCATCTTGATACTGAGGTGTCTTGTCTTGAAATCCATTTGGGTAGACACCGTTGTGATTCCAATTTCAGGAAGATTAAGTGAAACGTGGTAAGAAATCATCACATCATTTTCAGAAATGCTTCCCCCACCCCAAAGATTAGATCAGACTAGTCTTTCACTTCCATTTCAAACAGGGAATTGGAAACACTTGACTTTTTACCCTGAAAGAATCATGCCAAGAAAAGTGCCAACAAGGTATTTTTGTTGTTTGAAATTAAATTCATTGATTTAATTGAAACCGGTGAGCACACTTTACAAATATGCTCTGCTCTCCAGGCCCAGCTGCCTCTCATGTTCTCTTTCCTTTTCGCATCCCATTCTCAGATGGTGGCAGTTAGAATTTCTAGAAACTTCTGACCAGAGTTTGGTAAAGGGTATAGGTTGGCAGATTCCAAGTGCTTACTCCTCAGTGTGCCCCAGCTCACTGGTTTCAACATCTCACCTCCCTGTGTTGGTATTTCTTCATTTCTTTACAGGGCACAACCTGTGAGTCAGCTCTGTGGGTACACAGGATGCCTAATCATTAACTTAAAAGTGTTGTTGAAGTCGCAGAAAAATAGAATTGACCCTGTGCTCGTTTTAAATGAGTAAACTGAGACCCATGAAGTGTAGAGCCAAGTAGCAGGTTTCATGGAGGCATAGTGAGGGGAAAAAATGCCAAATCTGTGACACTTTATTAGGACTTTCTCACTGCATTCCCTGAAGGGAAACTTATGGAGGAGAACAGTGGAAAGAGTATCAGCCTCATGGACTCCCTGTGATGGGGCTGGACTGGCTAAGGTGTGTGGTGGTTCTATGTACTTCTGGTCAAGGGCTGGAGGGACATTGCAGAGATGAATGGGAATAGAGATGGATTATCTGTAACTTTAATTAGAGAAGACTATCTTTTCCCACATACATGTGGAAACAGACATTAGATACCATGCATAATATGATGTATTTTAGATAACCACTTAACAAGTGTCATATTTTATATTTGGACAAGTGAAATATAAGCACTTGTTTTAGTTTGGTATTGTGCAGAAAAAGCATGGTTACTGTAAAATATTAGACTTTGTATTTTCATAGAATAAAAATGATGCCATTTTATGGTAAGACACCATTTTGAATTATACAAAATAGCAAAGATAGTGCCTTATGAAGTTATGTACAATGCTTAAGATAGGTTCTCTGAGCTAAGTAGTTCTCTCTGCTGACCTGAAAACGGATAGGCAACCACAGGGGAAAGTCTGATAATACAGGGTAATTCCATAAAAGCAGAAAAAGACCTTCAGCCAGCTTATGACATATCTCGCTCAGATAGAAGAAAAGATTTCAGTTTACCTGTGTTGCTGAACATTAGGTAAGATGCAGAGAACATTCGGCAGCTTACCTTTCAAAGACTTTTCAAAGGAGTAGAATCTCAAGAGGGGCAGGGTGTCTGTGTCTGTCCCCTGACTGAGCTGAGAGGCAGGAGGACACAGGCCAACTGATACCACTCAGGTGAGCATCAGGAACTGAACCTGAGCCCCTAGGGGGTTACAGAAAGCACAGAGGCAGTTTTTCCCATTGTCCAGCCTGTATTTTGTTAGGTAAATTGATACTAATCTTGCAGATGTAAAATCAAAATGAAAACCCAAACTCAAAACCCATAATCTTACTGATACTTGAGGACAGTTTGTGTATTGCGTATGTTAAGTACATCGTGTGTGTGTGTGTGTGTGTGTGTGTGTGTGTGTGTGTGTGTGTGTGTGTGTGTGTGTAGAGGTGCACATCACTCTCCACATCATGCCCTCAATTTTCTTTTTGACTAGAAATGACTTTGCAAGGTGAACTGCACAGGAGACACGGGATCTGCAAGTATTGTGTGCACAGCTGCATTTATGTTTCTTATGCTCTTGCTAGCCATCTGTTTCTGCCTGAAGGTGTCTGTGGGATATGATGCCAATTTGAAGTATAGTAAGACCTCACTTAATAATGTTCATAGGTCCTTGGAAATACCAGCCTGAGTGAAACACCCCATAATGAAAGCAGGTTCTTGAAAGCCGTTATTTTTCCTCATTGCTGCCTGGGGTTGCTTTTTTCTTGTTGATGTATATCAAAAGAACTTCATTCGAGAACCTGCTATATTGTATGCATTAAATGATAGGTACAAGTGGCTGGGGTTTAGGATTCATTTGAGTAGCTACTGTAAGGTTAAAATTGTGCCATTCTAGTTAAAATACTTCAAAATCACAAAAAGATTAAGAAATTATAGACCTACTACATTATGATCTTAATTGAAAATTAAATATTTCATGAAAAATGTTTTCCTTCCCTCCACTTTTGCTAGCCTATTCCCTCCTAGAACACCTATAAACACCTAGAGCCAAAGACTGTTTTCCTTACTTGTTTCTAAGGAAATGGAGAATCAAAGAAAAGCAAGTGTAATTCTGAAAGGCAAAGGTTTTTTCCAACCCCACATCTTACATAAAGTTGATATAGTTATTAATTAAGTAATCACATTAAAGTTTCTGTAGTCACAGACATCGCTGTTTTATTCCCTTTAGGTGGCTTTCTAAATAATAACCACTTTGTAATTGAAGGCAAAAATATGGTCAAGGTTGTATAGTGCTCAAGGGTGTATAGTGCTCAACATGGTGAATGTCATTTGAAGTTCAAAAGACAGGAGAGGCAAGAAGAGATGTTTTTCCAGGAGTTTCTGCTATCTTGGGCCTTTGGGAGTTACCATTGCAAACAGTTTATTCCTGTTCAAAGCTGTAATGATGACTATAAAATGTGGGTAGTATAGGGCAGGATGAGCTGAGAGTATCCAAACTAGTATGAAAATGTTTGCTGAGAACCTGGGTTAGCCAGGTTCTCTGCAGTCTTTGGGACAGTGGCATGGTAGAGGAATTTGGGGGGGTGGGAAGGAGGAATTAAAATAATTGGTTTGGAGATGTAGTTCTACTCCTTCCTGTCTCTTCTTTCCATTAGTCTGATAATCCAAAGTGAATGATTTAAAGGATTTACACATCAGATCTGAGCTCTTTCATCTGCCTCTTGGAGGGATCTATGTGCTTCCGAGAATTTACTTTTGAGAAGAGGAATTTTCCTAATAGTTTGGAGATGATCTCATCAGAGAACTCTCCTAATTAAGGTGATCAAGAACAGAACTGGCCAGGGGATTGATTTCTGATAGCTTCCAGGAAGAAAAATTCTCAAGCCATCAGGCTTTGGACAAAAAAAAAAAAAAGAAGGAAAAAAAGGGACAGAAATAGTGGATGACAGAGTGAAGGATGTTCCAGAAATGTAAAGGAGAAAAGAGCATATACCTAGGAGGCAGTGACCACCTTTGACTGTTAGATGTCCTAACATGCTCCTGAGGTGAGGGACCGATGGCAGGATCTGAACTCAAACCTTGAAGGCTTCTTGTCTGTGGAGGCAGCATGCAGATCTGAAGTTGGGGAGCTTGAAAAGCATGATCACTAAAATGTATGTTCGTTATGCCTTCTAAGTCTAAGACCTGCAAAGACTCCAGAAGGAAACTTGTGAACCCACAGAAATAAGACATGTCTGAGCGTCAGGGCTCTGTTGTTCCTGGCTTCCTTGACAAAGATATTACTTAAAATGGTAGAGATAAGGCAACCCTTGGCCCAAGGTCTAAACCAGCTGGGCAAGTAACAGGATCATGAGACCCAAACCTTAACCATCCATTTCAGCTCTTACAGTTTCAATATCTCCAGTTTCTGATACTTCTCTGTACATAACACAATCAGAAACTCATTTAGCGTCTTCTGTGTGCATTTCTCTCCTTGACTGGTCTCAGGATTCAGGCTCGCAGGTAGACATCAGTATGATCCCATTACTTGATTTTGAAGGTTTCTTTTCCTATTCTAAAGAAACAGGAGGCCATTTATGTCTAACTCTAGACTAATAATACTATCATTTATGTAACATAGTAGCTACTGTGCCTATAAATCAGATCACAGATGATTGCCAACAGAGATGCTAATAAAAAATGGCTGGCAGAAGTTTCTGGATAAACCTGAACTTAGCTTTGCCCATAGCTTTTAGAATCTTGGAAAATAAACCAGCAATTCCATTTTTTTTGTAAATAGCCCAGAGCATTGAATGAGGGGAGTTGATGCTTTGGGCTCTTGCCTGGATCACCTGCTCTCTTTTAAAAGTGGAAACTCTTGGCACATTGCATAATTCCACTTCATCTTCCCTCTCTCCTTTTATTTCTAGAAACATTTGAGAAGCATAATCAGGCATCACAAAATGCCAGGCATACGTTCTGAGATATTACTTCTTAAGCAATTTTGTGATTATGTAAACAAACGTTGTAGTGTATTGCACAAACCTAGATGGGATAGCCTGTGACACACAAGGTGTATGTTAAAGACTTGGGGGCAAGAGGAGCACTATCATGCACAAGGGCCACCATTGACCCAAAGGTTGAGAGGCATTGCATGAATGTACGTCATGGTTCCTCATACCCATTCAGAAGACAGGACCTGGAATAGCTGCTAGTTGACAGCAGGCAGAAACATCCAGAAAAAGTGAGAAGGGAATCGCTGGGAAGGATGACTGAGGCAGGCCAGAGGGGTTACTGACCTGTATGACGCAAACATTGCAATTTAGCTCCTACCGTGTTTACCCACCACATGACCTTCTAGTTCACTTTCCTCTGTTTTACGGTTGGGTCAGACTCTCCAAACCTCACGACAGGCTCGCTGACATTGTAAGTGTTTTGTGTTTTGCTGTGTCACCACTCTGCTGATGGACTGCGGCTGGCATGATTGCCGCTGATCATGCTGACATCCCTTAAGCAGCTAGCTGTTCTTCCCCATCTTCCCCCTTTTGAGAGGTGAGCCCACTCCTTAGTTTCTGATGCTTGCTTGTCTCATCTTCACCCTCTATCTCTCTGCCATTCCTGGTTTTACTTCTCAAGTCTAGAGACACATTTTTACCTTGTGTGTCTGGATCTTCTCTTACTCCATGCCTGCTCTGCTTTCCTACCCCCACCCTTCGTCCCCCACACAAAATACCTATACCCGGCAAATCTCTTGCCTGACAAATTCAAAGGCAATGAGGAATGATTTCCCTAACACTGTGGAGTCTCTCAGTCTCTATTCTCCTGACTCTAGGATTGTTCTAGAATCATCCCTTACCCTTTTCCTGAGTTCTGCTATAACTCTGGCTTTGGGCCACCTCTGTGCTTCTCCCAGCTCTAGGCAAGTCACCTTGACTTAAATGCCTTGTTTACAGCTCAAACCAGGAATACTGAGTCTTATTTACCGGACAGGCTCAAGCATAGAATCCTAGTGGAAGCTTCTATTTGCCTTTGTGTACTTTGACTTTTACAGGTAATTTGTCACTTTTGGTGTATTGCCTCTTTGCACTATCAGTGATCATAACATCAATTTTCTAACTTAATAAGACAGTTCAGGGTACATTTAGATTCCTTTAGTCAAACAAACATTTTTCTATTGACTTAAAAGCATTAAAACAGTTTCATTATAGAACCATTTTTAATTGAAAATGATTTTATGAGGAATAAATCCAGCTATTTCTGCTTTGATTACCTTGTGTTCCTGTTGACAGGTTGTTGTTTTTTTTTCTCTGAATCCCTCAGTTTCCACATCAACTTTGAGATAATCCTTAATGTCAGTCCTAAAATAGCTTGTCTCGGATAACCCCTACCTCTGGGTCCCATTCCTTGTCGGCTTCTCCATCATTTCCCTTCCCAGGGAACTGCAAACTTGGAAGAACTTGTCCATGCAGCCCCATAAGTGGGCTCACCCTCTCATTATTTAGCCACTTTTGAAGCTCAAAATCATCCTAAATCAGTGGAAAAAAAACAGCAGACATTTAGTCCATCTCCAATTGAAGCCTGTTTGCAAACCTCACCATAGTGCCGTTCATAGATTACTGTATTCTGCTGTCACTTCCACTGTAGCTATGCCATCGTCTTCATATTGGCATCATTATTGTCACTCAGGTTTTAATCCCCCAAAGCAGTGGTCCTCAAACCAAGAGCTCTTCAAGCTTATTAAACAGTCTCAAGTTCCATCTTAACAGTTATGATTTGGCAGGTCTGGAGTGGCGCCTGTGAGTCTGACAGGCCCTGGGGACAGTGATGTGGGTGCTCTGAAAGACACTGACAGGCTACTTTCTGGACTCAACACTTTAAGGACAGGTCCAGGAGTGGGGGTGAAAAGATGGCTGCGAGATTGAGCAAATGAAAATACTGGAGGCCCAGTTAAATTTGAGTTTTAGCTAAATACAGAGTTTTTAAGACTCTGTTTTTAAATATTTCCCAAGTATTACATGGGGTACATTTACCTAAATGTCAGCTTTTACTGTGGAACTGGTATTTTATCTAACAGCACCTGAATCCAGTACAGTTGTGAGGCTCCACTGTTGGATCCAGATGGTACTGTGCAACTTGGGTGAAGTATCTAACCAGGATGTTTTGCAGTGGCAGGGGGCTTTTGGGAATTAAGAAATCAGAAAACCTGAATACAGAATGAAAACTTAACATACACATGCTTTGAATGTTACCCTATTTGGCACTTAACTTTCAGAATAACCACTTACTTTTGGAATGGAAAGCAATATAATTGTATATCAAATCCATATTGCTCCAGTTTAGGTTAAAAGATCCAACTGAAGTTAAAAGACCCAAATATCTCTGCTGAATACACTTGATTTTTGTTGTGTTTGGAATGGTTATAAATTTCTTGACAAAGGGAAGAAGACTGCTGCAGTTTGAAATGGGAAAACCACTGGCACAATCTGCTAGCTAGCAATGCAGTTTGTGAATGTGGGCATGTGGATACTGGAAAGAGCAGACTTTGGCGTACAGGATACTTGGGTTGGAATTCGGGTTCTACCACTTTGTCTGTGACCTTGGGCCTGGTACTTAACCTTTCTATGCATGAAGTGTTTTCATTCATAAAATGGACATAATGCCTTATGAAATGTAGCTGGGTGAATTAAATGATATATAATACTAAGACAGTTACCGATACTTAGGCACTTCATCTAAATGCCAGAGAGTTTCACAAGACAAGAATTTAACCCAATCTCTTTCAGCCAGGTGGGATTAGCTGGGGATGTTTTGTTCACAGAGTCTGCGTCTCAATTTTCTGGGTTAACTCTCTTCCCACTAATGATCTTGTTTATTTTTCCCCCCTCTCTCTCTTTGTCTGGTTTAGGCTTAACACAGATTCCTCAGATCCAAAAGACTGAAATTTCCTTCCGTCCTAGTGATCCCAAGAGCTATGAGGCATATGTGCGCAACATAGTCAGATTCCTGGAGAAATACAAAGACGTGGCCCAGAAGGATGATATGATTTTTGAAGATTGTGGCAGTAAGTAGACACATGTCAGGTGTTTGTGGGAGGCTAAATCTTACTTCCTATTGAAATGAACTGATGGAGGACTTTTCTAGTTGAAGGAAAATTAATCTGTGAACTTAAAAAAAAAGATATAAACTATTCATTTAATAGTTGGAAGGTACTTTTGTAGTTGAAAGACTGAATTCTAGCCATACTGAAAGGGTACATTTTTTGTTTTAATTAAAGCAGGAGAATGTATAGTTTAGCTTGGATACAGTGGAAGAAACAAAATAAACTCAAGTCATATCATCTGCCTTTGAAAGATATCTTACATTAAAACACTCTTAGACATTTCTGCTTTTCACTACTCAGATTTGGATTTTCTGAAGCAGAATTGCTCCTATTTTCAGATTCTTCCCCTCCCATCACCCCTTTAGCACAGGACACAGGACCTTCACTTACCAAAAGACCCTTTAATAAGCAACAGCACAGATATCAATGAACTGATTAACAAGGGTTAATGGCACAATCTATTCTTAGACCTCAGTTAGAATAATGAACTGTATTTTAGCCTTGACTGCTAGATAAGGAAATGACTTATTGAATGGTAAAGAATAGTTTTCCTTTCATGGACATTGACAAGAATACATATTCTCCTTGCTACCCAGCCAGTAGATTTCCCGAGCATGTCACACCCACAAAAACAAATTGTCTTTCTGAACTACTAGGTGATATAAATCCTTTGGGTTCAGTTCAAGCATTTACCAATTCCAGTTCTTCATGTGGTATACTACTACTGCTTGATAACCATAGGGAAAGAGTTGCTATTTTCAGTCACCTTGAAGCAATTTAAAAAAGTAAATTTAGTAAATTTTCTTATTAGAATTTAAAAGAAGTTTTCATTCCTTTTGCAGTGATTAAAAGGCCTATATGATTGATAATTAGGGTCAATCACTTCACGGGAAATGAACTGAATTGAGGCACTTTCCCAGTTGAAGGGAAAAGAATCTATGAATTTAAAAAAAAGATATAAATTAGGATGCTTGCATCAGTTTCCTGTATTTTGTGTTAAACTTGAATATTAATTCTATCTTCAATCTATGAATTTAAAAACTGCAACAATTTCTCAGTTGAACAAGTGCCTGTAAGAATTCACAGCTTAAATTATATTTTTTAAAATGTGATTGGTGGTTGAAAGGGAAAAACAAGTTCCCCCCTTTCCCCTATTCCCTTCTCACTTGTTAATTATGGGCACAGCTCCAGGAAATTCTGAGTAAAAACACTTCTAGTTTTGAAAATTACCAACAATCCTTTTAATCTGTGTCCTAATTATAATGTCCCTGTTCTTGAACTAAGCTGATGCTGACCTGTGTATGTGAAGAGTGATCCAGTTTCCCTTCAGACGTCTAAATAGCTGAGTCATTCATTATTTAAAGGAGGAGAAATATTGCCAGGGACCAAGCATCATGTGCTAATCGTCAAATACCATGAGCCCTTGGTGTGGGGTCGTGTATTAGAAACTGCTTTTAGTGAGATACATTTTTAATGTTAGGGATGAGAGACGGTTTGCTGGGAAACCCTTGCTCAATTCAGCAGTCTTAGAAAAGGTGATGACAAGGGAGAAAGCTCTTTTTCAGTGGTGGTAGCCAAATGTTGGTACAACGTGGAAATGGTATTTGCTTTTTCAGGTGTGCCCAGTGAACTCAAAGAACGAGGAGAATATAACAATGAACGAGGAGAGCGGAAAGTCTGCAGGTTCAAGCTTGAATGGTTGGGAAATTGCTCTGGAATAAACGATGAATCTTACGGCTACAAAGATGGCAAGCCATGTGTCATTATAAAGCTCAATCGAGTTCTGGGCTTCAAACCTAAGGCAAGTAATGTTCTAATCACAGATTTTAGAGGAACCGTTCATAGTTTGGAAAAAGTACTTCCTTTGTACCAGCAAGATTTAAAATGATAATCTTAAAGGCCAGTCTATAGAGTAACACTAAAAACTCTTCTACTCACCTTGAAATTCTTGTCATATTTTCGACTGTTAGAGTAATTCCAAGTGGCAGAGCCAAAATTCTGAAGTTAGTCTTATGGATGGCTCCATTCTTAATACTTACATTATGTTCTTAATGAGTCTGTAATTTTACAATGTAAACGCTTTAAGAAAAAATTCAAAGTAGAAGCAGGTATTTTTAAACCAAAAACCACATGCCTGGGTAATTACATTGTGATTCAGCAACTCTTGTAGGCAGAGTACTTTTTAAAGCTGTCTGGCAAAGTGAAAAAACACTTTTTCCACCCACATGAAGATTTTATTGCAAAATTAGTTGAACCCCATGTAGTTTGGCTTTCGGTATCGTGAGAATACTGAGATATGACAAATTGCCATTGCTCACCATTTGGTGAGAGAATTCTCCAAAAGTGGGGGGGAAAATGACTGATGTGTCTCTGCCTTTATAAAAGTAGTTTCTTTCATTTTCTTCTACCCCCATCATGAATAAGTATTGCTGTCCCCTCCCCCTTAGGCATGGGCTCTTCCCCCTGTTACCCTTGTGAGCCTTATTATGAGTGCCATTTTCCATTCTTATAGGAATCAACTGCAATATAATGAGACACAAGAAAAAACCCACTTCATTTCTAGAATCTGATTTTTATTCACTCATTTTCTATTGTATGCTAATAGTTTCTCCACAATGTTTCTTTCCCATTAAAAATATTTTCCAAAGAGTATCATACAGAAATGATAAGATTTATTAACTGATGGATGCATCCAAATTCCTTTACTGCTATCAGAGTCAAAAATGGATGAGTGGAGGAATAGGTAGTTACCTGGCTGGCTTATTGGATCCCTGACAAAAAAATGACTATACCTCTCAACAGTGTTAATCTCCTTTCCACTTAGGCTACAATATAATGAAGAAAAATGGTGAGAACCATTATGTTGCACTTATAGTTGATATTCATATTGCTAGAGAACCCTTCACCAAGATGAATGAGCTATTTAGAAATGAAAGGGATTGGTGGGGTGTGTCCAAAGGACACTAATGCTAATCTTTGCTCTCTGAAACCTTGCTTTTGATAATTCCTCTTCATAGATTTTGAGTGATGTTTATACCCTACAGATGCAGTTCAAGTCTATTGTGATACTTCTTCCACATCTAGAGATATTTAACTGATGCATACACATACTTGTTCAGTACTTTTCCTTTATTTGACTTCCATTTTTAAAATACATTACCACTTTCTAACTTACCAACACAACTCAAATCCCCACTCCAAGCCCAATTACCCAACTACTTTGTTGTTGGAATTGTTTTTGTCAGTGATTACAGTTCCCTAACATCCCACTGGAAATTCTAAAAGCCTACTTGAAAAAGGCATATTTGAAGGAAAAAGATGGCATTATTTTGCTTGACTCAGGAGAAAAATCTGTTTTGCAGAAATAAAAATGTTAATCAGTTTTTCCATACAAAATTCCATATACTGGACTAAATCACAGCTTCACTGAAGTGGTCATAAGCTTGGGCATTTATTTATATTTCAGCAAAGAAAAAAAAATCACAACATGGCCCTTTCCAAGATTAGTTCAGGTAGTTGCTCATTCACCTTTCCTGGAGTGTTTTGTTAACTTCAGTTTACTGGTTGTGACCACTGTGTACTTGTTTTTCAGAAATCTGAGAAACTATTTCCAAACTTACTGACCAAACATGGGTTTTATTTCTAGCCTTTCAAGAATGAGTCTTTGGAGAATGGTTACCCAATGGTGAAGTATAGTCCTTATGTCCTGCCTGTCCATTGCGCTGGCAAGGTAAGTGGTATCTGAGTGTGAAGGGGGGAAGAAGGGTGGTAAGACTGTTTAAGTTACAGGTATAACTTTAATATGGGAAATAGAAACAACGCTTCCAGGAATTGGCCTTAGAATTGTATACTGGGTGAAACTGAAAAGAACAGAAAGATAGACCAGGAATGTATCAATTTCTCCACTGGAACAGCAAACAGAAATAGGTGAACTTTAGTGGACTAGTATTAATTTGTAGGGCTGAGAAGCAAACTAGCCCACATTAGTGCTTAGCTGGTATACATGGTAAGTTAAAAATTATAGGCCAAAATATTTAATGAACAGTTCACAAAAATCTGTGGTTTTGGATTTTCTTTCAAATACATTGAAAGATAAAGGTAATAATCAGCATGCGTTTCTTTTAGAACTAAAAGGAGAACTTGGTGAGTTAGAGAGCGGTATGAAGAAAGGAAATTGACGTAGAAAATGAGACAAATAGTTAAACCTTTGGAAACACCAAAAATATCATCCACTCAGCCCTCACTGGTGGATTTGAGTTTGTGTTTCTAGAAGGTTGTGTTGACTTAAAGTGTTCGGTTGACTTTTGCTGTAGGTTCCTATTTATACAATGAAAGTGGTGTCCCATTAGTAACTTTCTCAAGGTTGCTATGGGTTGAACTGAATGTTTTACTCATGTTGGATACCACAGCAGTGTCCTCTGGTGATTAATATTAATTCACTTGCTTTGGGGGAGGTTGGAGCTGGGCCTGTCAGAGAATGACCTGAGGATTAAGAGCCTTGTTTGTATGTGCATACGAGCAGTCATTCAGGCTGTGAGTAAATGTGAAATCTTATATCCCTCTATTTTTTAGCGAGACGAAGATAAGGATAAAGTTGGAGGCATGGAGTATTTTGGACTGGGTGGCTATGCTGGCTTTCCCCTGCAGTATTACCCATACTATGGCAAACTCCTCCAGCCCAAGTACCTGCAGCCCCTGCTGGCTGTGCAGTTCACCAACCTCACTATGGACACTGAAATTCGCATTGAGTGTAAGGCATATGGTGAGAACATTGGGTACAGTGAGAAAGACCGTTTTCAGGGACGCTTTGATGTAAAAATTGAAGTTAAAAGCTGATCACAAGCACAAATCTTTCCCACTAGCCATTTAAAACATTAAAAAAGATACAAAAACAAAACCTACTAGTCTTGAACAAACTGTCATACGTATGGGACCTACACTTAATCTATATGCTTTACACTAGCTTTCTGCATTTAATAGGTTAGAATGTAAATTTAAAGTGTAGCAATAGCAACAAAATATTTATTCTACTGTAAATGACAAAAGAAAAATAAAAATTGAGCCTTGGGACGTGCCCATTTTTACTGTAAATTATGATTCCATAACTGACTTGTAGTAAGCAGTGTTTCTGGCCCCTAAGTATTGCTGCCTTGTGTATTTTATTTAGTGTACAGTACTATAGGTGCACACACTGGTCATTTTTCAAGCCATGTTTTATCATATCTGTTTTCTACTTTATGTGAGCAAGATACGCTGTCCAAGGTGTAAATATTCAATGGGAATAAAACTGGCATGGTACTTTTTTGTTTTGGTTTGGCTCTTTCAAAGATAATGGCCCATCAATGAGCATTTTTAACACTCCATAGTCTTTTCCTGTGGTGTTAGGTCTTTTTTTTTTTTTTTTTTTTTTTTCCCTGGGGCTGGGGTGGGGTGGGGTGGGCTGTCATGGGGGAACTGCCCTTTAAATTTTAAGTGACACTACAGAAAAACACACAAAGGTGATGGGTTGTGCTGTGCTTTGTATTGAATGCTGTCTTGACATCTTCCCTCGTCCTCCAGTACGTTCCAAAGCTGTGTTTGAGATCCGGAGCACCCGTCACTTTGGCAAGTGGCAGGGTTAATTGATTTGCTTTGTACGTTTTCTTTTACTTCCTTCTTTCCTTTCTCTGGAGGCATCACATGCTGGTGCTGTGTCTTTATGAATGTTTTAACCATTTTCATGGTGGAAGAATTTTATATTTATGCAGTTGTACAATTTTATTTTTTTTCTGCAAGAAAAAGTGTAATGTATGAAATAAACCAAAGTCACTTGTTTGAAAATAAGTCTTTATTTTGGACTTTATAAAAAGCAATGCAGTACCCCATAGACTGGTGTTAAATGTTGTCTACAGTGCAAATCCATGTTCTAACATATGTAATAATTGCCAGGAGTACAGTGCTCTTGTTGATCTTGTATTCAGTCAGGTTAAAACAATGGACAATAAATGAATGAACACATTCCTTATGTGTGTGATTCACTCTTGTCTCAGTGCCCTGGTTTGTGATTTCTTTACTTTCTATATTGTTAATTATCCAAGATCTTGAAGAAATACTGAACCTGCAAGAAAGACAAAAACATTTCACTAGTTAGTGTGCAATTTCAGTCTTTCCCACCTCATGGCGTCCAAAGGCAGGGTCAGGACACTCAAATGGAATACAAAGTCAGCTCCTTCCCCAAGAGACAGTAAGGTGAATCAGAGGCACAGCCTTAAGTCATTGAAGTTCAGGTTTAGAAAATATTTTGCAGTGTTCAGTTTTTTATTTTTTTTTTAATGAGGCTAGTTTTCTGGTCAGTAAATTAAGGTTTATGTCTTGTTTTAGGGTTCATGATCTGACCTAAGCTCTCACTTAACCATATTTAAAAATTAGCCTTGGTATGAAGGAAGATTAAAAACAAGCTTTCTGCAAAAAGCATTTTCTAAGTTTAATTGAGTTGAAGATTTAGTATCACTTAACTGATATGGAAAATGCCCAGACTAAAATCATGGCATCTTTCCGAAAATGGAAACCTTTCCCAGGGCCTGTGTGCCTCACACTCAAGCAGTTCCTTCTGTCTCAGGCTAGATCCAAGGGGTTTTTGGTGAGAAGAAATGTCTCTTCAGCCGTGCAGAGTTCTGCACACCAGAGGCCACAGCCACTTTCGTGACAGCACAGTGCGTTCAGCTTAAATTTCTACTTGATTGCTCTTCAGTTAAAATCCTGCTGATCTGCTTCTCTTGTTTGCTCTTTAAAAATACCTGAACTATGGTCAAGGACTATAGATCCCTTAGTGGTAGGTGTGGTGTGGTAATATATACCTGAAGGGTGTGATCCTCTATCTGTAAACTTTATATGTATATGTACTTTATATATATCATAAACCAATGTTGCCTCCATTTAAAATAAGAATTTGCTATAGCTAGAGCAACAAGTCATGTGTTAGCAAATTACTACCAGAGAACAATGACTCCATTTAATAAAAGCAAAGTGGGACCATACAAAGCTGCTTCTCAGAAGTAACCTGCACATTTATAGATACAGTCAGTATCATTCCTATGACAGAAGACAGTTTGTCTTTTTGAAACATTAATTCACTTTGTAGGTAGCACATGAGTATTCAATATGTGATATTTATGAACAAGAAGGTTAAGAGAATTTTTTTCAAGTTGGAGGACAGAGTTATTTGAAATTTTTTAAAGTCTGCAATCTTGCTCAAAACCCACTGGTTTCATAATGTACCGTGTAGCTTCTGAACCATCTGTGTGTGTGTGTATGTGTGTACGTGTGTACACATACAAGTTCATGCTCTCTGCCCATCACCTCCAAGATTCTGTCCAAATCTTGCCTCCCTGTAAAGTTTCCAGAATTTCCCATCCGTGAGCCATAGGGTATATGACCAATGGGGGATGTGGCTTGTATTCGTTAACACAACCATTATTTGTTGGCTGCCTATGCTGTGCCACCTAATCTTCAAACTGCTAGAGATAGTGAATAAAACATGCAAATCTCTTCTTTCCTCTGCAGCTCACAGTTTGATCATGACTTTTTCTTGTATTTTCTATCAGTTTACTCCATCCCTTAATAGATAATAAATAATACATATTGGATGTATCAGTTTACTCCATCCCTTAATAGATAATACATCTTGGATGTAGGAACTGTATGATTTCTTTGGGGGTATTGAGTTTTCTAGTTTTCTTTTTTCCCTACTATAACAAGCTATTTTCCTTAATATTAAAGTAAAAAAAAGGAACTTTTTTTTTGCCTCCACCAAACCATCCATGCCATAATCCATTTGCCTTTTACCCTCTTACCCTTTCCCCTATTCATCTGATAATCATTACCTTCTTTTTATTTGCTGAGTTCAAATTTTTAGCCTATCGTCTGCACATAACTATTTTTTTTTAGCATTTATAGTCCAATGATGAATGAAACTATCCAATATCTATCACATTTTGGCTGACTTCAGTCAACATAATCACCTCAAAGTCCATCCATTTTTTGCCAAATACTACCATTTATCTTTCTTCACAACTGTGTAATATTCCATTGAATATATGCTCCAGTTTCTCTAACAAATTCACCTGTTGAAGAGTACCTGAACTGGTTACATGATTTGGCAGTTGTTGGTGCTCCCATGTGCATAGGTATAGCTAGATCTTTTTGTGTTAAATTTTTCATGTTATTTGGACATATACCAAGTAATAATATTGCTGGATCAACTGGGATTTTCATTTTTCTTTTACTGAAACATCACTATACCATTTTCCACAGGGGCTATACAAGTTTGTATTGCCACCAATAGTGGTTAAGAGTTCCTTTTTTACTGCAACCTCACCAACATTTGTAAATTTCATTCTTTTCTATATGGACCATTCTCATAGGGGTGAGGTGGATCTTAGTATGTGTTTAATTTGCATTTCTCTTACAGTAAGTGAACATTTTTTCATTTGTCTGTAAACCACCTGAATGTCTACTTTACTAAGAAAGTTATTTTTCACACAAGTCCATTTAATCAAATAATCTTTGTGCCAAATAAAAATGTAGAATATAGAAGTGAAGAGACTATAAAGAGAGTTTTCAAAGGCCATATTTCTCATAAGTGAACTGAGTACTACTTAGAACCAAAGGAAAGGATAGATAATGAATAGAGAAAAAAGGGATTCTCTTTTTAATCATATTCTCTGAAACAATGGTTCAATGCCTTCAATTCAGGTCAACCCCCTTTCAAATAAAAGGAGTCAGACCTTGGGCTCAGAACGTTTTTTGCAAAGTGATATTATCTAACTAGAATCTAATAAATTATGGTCATTGTATTTATTTTACTATAAGGATTTGTAATTTATGTTTTTCATTTATGACTGTAAAATGTATTCAAATATAACAGGGTATATATATATATATATATATATATATATATATATATATATATATATATATCAACCAGTAAGTAAGACATTTAGATACTACTCAGATATGACAGAAGTCGTGAAAGTAGAATACGGTCAACTGAATTTAGGAACTTTTGCCCACAAGTACAACAGGTTCTCAATTTTTGGCCTGTCTGGGCACAATCTACTTTGAAATGTTTTAGAACAATAGCAGGCTTGTGTGTCAAAGTTGTGTTTATTACCAGAGGGAATTGCTCCAACTCTAAATTAAAAAATATTATCAGTGATCAGAGACTAAAGTTATCAGGATCTTTGAAGTTTAATGATAAGTCAAACTCAGGCTTCTTAAAGGATTAGTAACACTTCAATATTAGTTATAACTGACCCATGGAGGAGAATGAGGTTGTTTTGAAAAGTTAGGATTAAGGACCTTTTGACTACAGAGAAACATTATCTAAGGAGTATTCAAGAGTAGCTGTAATTGAGTAAAGTGATCTTAGTTTCAAATTCAGCACAGAAAATGATTCTTTTTCCTCTGTTTGGGGGTACCAGTATTAACCAGACAGTTTATCTGCCTTCCATTAGCTTGCTCTGTGAAAGATGACTAGGATGACCAGGAAAGAGATAAATGATGGTTCCAATTACCAACCATGTACAAGAGCAAAAACAAAGTGGGTTACCCAAAGTGAAAGGGTTGGACTGAGACAGATATCTTGTTTCAGATTTTAATTCCATATTTTTCCCCCAAAGATTGTCAGTATCATTCTGTTCTGAGAGACTGCATATCTCATTATGGATTTGGCTCTTATTGACTATGGAATCTAGCATTTAGCTACAAATGAATTTCAACCTTTCAGAAAAGGGCCATGTTGTAATAAAACTGTGGTAAGTTATCTCTGGCTTGCTTCATCACAAAGTTTTTAAAAAACAACAAATGGGATTCATAAAATCAGGACTCTCAGAAGCACTGTAAACTGCTACCTTTTCCAATGAAACATGTATCTTTCCCACTAGGTAGGGGGTACCTCCCTCAGCCAGATAGAGAATGCCACAAGGTAATTTGGAACTCACCTATTCAGTCAACCACAGTGCTAATGCAATCACTATTGGAGCCTCCTTTGGTTATTGCATGTCAGGGTCAAATATTTCATTCCCATGAACAAAACATTTTAGAAGTTGTGACAGATGAAAGGTGGCCCCGCCCTTTGGTGCCCATAACTTGCTATAGGATGTACAGCTAGAACATACATCCTATAATGCATGTCCTGTATAAATAAACTAATGGAGGAACACGCCCAGGACAGTCCTTCAGCTACAGGAAGTAGAATTCATTCCTTTTGATAAGGCGAAGGGGTTCTAAATTCACCAGTGGGTTTCAGTCAGGACTTGAGTTCTAATGAATCTGCACTGGGGTCTCTGCTACAGGGACTTTGGGATCACACAGAACGTGAAATGTGGGATGGGAAGAGCCTGCCTAAAGACACCTTCACCCAGAGCTGGCTTTTCTCCGTTTTTTTTTCATTTGCCAATTTTGCCTGAGCCAACCATGTAGCCAGCATGGACTATGAGCTGTGGAAGGATTATCTAGACAGACCTTGTTCTCATGAAGTTTTTTAAGTGGTCTAATCTAGTCTTTATGTATACTAAACTCCTTTTATCTTTTTCTCTGTCAATCATTCATTTAAGTATTATATGAAGCACACCCACCCATGATAACTCAATGATGGGTCAGACAAGGTCCTCAGAAAACTCACAGCTTGAAAAGGGGAAAACCCTATGATCAAAGCCATCACTATAGTGTTTTAGGGTATAAGTAGAAATAATTGTCAGTAAAGACTCAAAATATTTTATAAAGGGGTCAACATTTAATTTGAGGTCTGAGGATGAGCTTGATTTGATATAAAGGAACAGTAAATTTTAGCTAAACATATACTTACTATGCCAATGAGCTATAATGTTTTTACTACTTATAAGAATGACTTGAAGGCTTGTTCTGTATCACTGTTAGATTTAAATAAGAACAATTGTTTACATTTATTTACTACTTCATAATGTACATTCTAATATATAAACTTCTCTTTCATAATACCTCTGTAAAATTGATTCCCTCATCTCAATAAAGATCAGGATCCTAAAATTTGGAGGTTTTGTGATTTTTTTTTTTCCTGTTAAGTTGGGGAACTAATGAAGTGAATTAGGTTGGATTTTAAGCCCATACCTTCCAACTCTACACTGCAGTGACTCCATGACCACCCACTGAATAGTCTCTGTTGGCTGGTGAATATATCTAAGAAATTACAAAATGTATAAAAATAGACCTCAAACATGAGTACATTTTCTAGAATTGTTCCAAGTGCATGCTCAAAATAAAACTTCCAGAGATTTGCTCATCTTTGCCCTGAGTACAGTGGATAGCAAAAATCAGTGCTAGTGATTGTAGGACTGGCCACCACTCCCCCCAAGGGAATTTCTAATACAATGAAGTTAGCATGAAATCTCTTTACACATTTATTAACTCTAGCGTTATATCTGAATCCCGAGCTGAGTCAACTGCTATTGACATCCTGGGTGCCTACCAACAACTCAGACACTTTAGAGTGGAAAGTAGACATCTATATTGCAAAGTTTCCTAATGCTGGCTAAGCATAAAAATTACCTGTGTAGTTAAATTTTTCCTTTTAAATAAGAGTATAGAGACTCTCAAATGTTTACAGAATATATCTATCCCACTGTGCTGGAGTTCTAGCACAACATTTTAATATATGTACCTTGACATTATACTGGGTACATTTTCAGAAAAAAAATCTAGTTGATCTGAGTTTGACTGGGATACAGTTTTGTTAGTGTTCCATGTAAGAATGTTGATTCTTAAAATACATTTTTTAAAAATATCAGCCTATTCAGCAGAGAAACAACTTTCAACTCACCAGAGTCCCTTACAGGTGGGGACGGCTTTTGGGACTTCCACCCTGTGCTGTCTCACAAGGCCACATGCTAAAAAGCTTTCCCTGTCTGGTTAAATGCTCTACCATCTCCCTTCTTAAAGTATCAATTTTTGAACATGGGGCTCACATTTCCATTCTGCACCAGCTTTGCCTAAAGCGGTGGACCTTCATGCTAGGTTTACTTCTGTGTGGTTTTCCTGTTGACTGAGTAGAACATGTGACTGAAAGAGCAGCTTTTAGAATGAGCAATGAACAGATCTGTGGGAAGAGCTGGTGGGTCATGGAGGGGTACAGGGTGAGCAAGCTTTGGAAGATGAGCGTTGGCAGACTTACCAGGAGAAACAGAGGTCTAGTGATCAAAGCCCAAAGCCTTGAGCAAGGGTGAGGAGGGGAGGGCATGCATCATGGGGAGGTATGCAGAAGGCAGCCAGCAGATACACACTGAGGCTGAAAGGCCCTGAAACTTGGCTGCACTCCCTCGATCTTCCCTCTCCAAGTCACCACTTATTTCCAGCTCCCAAAATATGGAGTCAGAAGTGGACATTTGAGGAAAGAGACTAGGTAGCTAAAGCCAATCCAGGTGGCCTTGAAAGACAGGAGATGGAAAATACATCCTTGCCCACTAGAGTGCCTAGAAAGTTCTTAGGCTGCAGGCATGGACCCATAGCTAGAGTACCTAGAAAGTTCTTAGGCTGCAGTCATGTACCCTCAAATCTGTTTATAGGCTACTAAAAAAATTAAGTCGAACTGATGTCACTGTAACAGTATCCTCTTCATGTTTACCATCTAGGTTCAGAGGTGATACTTGAAATATTTTAAGACAAAATAAAAATTTCACATTAAAATCATTATATGTTTGTCTGATTTTGTAAACCCAATATTCTCAGAGTTGTTTTTTTTAAAGACTTCTTGATTCCTCTGAATGCTACCCACTAATGGGAACAACTTTTAAAGCTGGAAGGTTCAACTCAGAATAGAGTGGTACTGATCTTTCTCTTTACAGGAACTATATATCCTTTTTTTCTAATATAATTAAAGATGCAGGAGTCCTTTTTAGAAATATATTCTAAAATTAGGCTTCATGACTCATCATTAGCTAGCCTCTTCTGCTTAAAGGTGGTTTTGGTGGTAAGCAGTTCCTCCCCAGGCCCTCAAAAAATATAAAAAGATGTAGATATTTGTCACTTCTATTTACCTCTTCTCACCACCCCCAATTAAAAAAATTACTCTCTCCAAATTGTCATACATTGGTATGAGTCACAGGTAAAGTTTCAATATTCACATTTTAAATTTCACTTTTAAAAATATGGAGTCCTTGTTAGACACTAAAGGCTTTAACAAATTTGTCCTGAGTCATCCTTATATTTAACCTAAAAGAAGATATTATTATGCCCATTTTTCAGTTGATGAAAGAAAAGTTTTTAGAGTTAGTAACTAGCCCAAGGACACAAACATCTCTGTTTAGTGTCTCAAATCCTGCCTAGGTTGCTTAGGAACTCACATGAGGGAAGTAAGCCAGCTGCTGGAATTGACTCGTAAGCTTGTCATTTTCCAACCTGATGGTGGGTCTCAGCTATTCTCACGAAATGCTGGAATGCAAGGAAGTCATGTGTTTCTGAGCATCATGTGCTGAGAGCCCAAACTGCCAGGGCAATTCCTGTCCATTAGAGAAGAGCTGATGTAATTAGTTAGGTCACAAACCACAGAGACAGACCAAGAACCTTTGCCAAGTCAGCGAAGGGACGTGAGAACCAACTGCAACATATGTTCTGGAATAAATTCTGGACCAAAGAAATTTTCTTTTGCTACCCAAGATTCTGGATAAAATGGAAAAGTTTTAATGTCTATATATAGATAACAGTACTATAGTAATTTCCTGATTTCTAATTATTGTTCTGTGGTGAAAGAGAATATCTGTTTTGAGGAAATAGACACTGAAATGTTGAGAGACTAAACAATGTCTGCAATTTACTGTCATACATATAAATTAATACACACATGTGCAAAAGGAGACAGAAGAGGGTAATTAAGCAGCATGGCAAAATATCAACATTTAGTGAATATGGATAAAGGATTTTTGGAAATGCTTTGCAATTTTTTTGAAACTCTTCTATAAACTTGAAATCAATTCAAAATAAGATGATAACAACAGTAGTCTGTAGGAAAAGTAATAAAGAACAGGGACAGAGTAATGAATTTGTTCTTGAATTTGATTCAAGGCCCTAGTTCTTTCAGGCAAATCATATAAACTCAGCCTCTTTCCTAATCTAAAAGCTTGTGATAATAAACCTACCTCACCAAAAGTAATGTTTAAGCTTTTAGATGGGCTTACTAACACATCATACGCATCATACATTTTCATAAAGCAGCTTAAAATGGGCTCTCCTACAAATTATAGTTACAGTGATGACACAGGAAAGGGCACTAAACTGGGTTTAAGAGATTATCATCAGGGACAAAAATTCAGGTATACCTGACAGCTTGTATTAAAAATTCATTTTTGTTGACTTCCCATAGAAGAAAGGTTTTTTGACAGGGAATGTATTCTGTCCTTTCAACTTGGAAAAACAAAAAAAGCCATCAATAAGAAAAATGTGATTATAGTGATCAGTTCTTCTGTGATTTTCAGTCTTGCTGTATGTCAGAGTCATTCTCTGGAGTCTTAAAAAACAGTAAGTTGATGCTGGGCTGCATCCCTGCAGTATGAGTCATCAGGTCTTGGGGTGGCCCTGAACAACAGCATTTTTTAAATAGCTCTTTACTGGGGATGCAAATCACTGCCCCCAGATTGTCACTAAAGTAGGTGCCTCAGAAATGAGGGCTGAAACCAAGCCTATCTGACACAGAAAGTGATCTCAAGGAAAGACTGAAACCTCTTAGCTAACTTGGTGCCTGCAAAACAAAGGAGGCTCTGGACACAAATGTGACAAGGAGAAGGGTAAGACCTCATGCAATGAAATGCGGAATGACACAAAGGAGGCAGTGAACTTCCACAGGGTCACCTTGGGAATTTACAAAGAAATCAAAACAGGCTCACAGAGTAAGTTCTATAGAGAATAAACAGTGATTCAGGAAAGGATTCTTGGAGTGAGTCCTGATAGTTCCTAAAAGATTTGGGCTCAAACGGGCTATCAACCATGACTGACCTCAGGAAGGATATCAGAAATAAGCCCCCAAAAATTATAGTTTGCTGTAACACATACACACAGACACAAACACACAAATGGACATACACAGACCAGACATGCACACGTGGTATTAGTTCCTTGAAAAGGTTCTAGGACTCTTTTTCATACCTATTTCAGTTAGAAAATCTCTGAGATGATAACATCAAATTAGAAGATAGGCACTGAAATTATTTAGAAGACAGGGCATCACCTTCATAAGGACATAAGAAAAAAAAAGAACTCAAATCAGATAAAAGCTAACAAAGTATAATCAGAATTTATTAACACAGTAATGGAGAAAGTAAGGATGAACTTCTTCACTTAAATTTGAAAAGAAATTGGATGAGCAAATGTTGAAGTGATTTAAGGAAAAACCCACATCCTTATATCCAAAAACTTAAAGGGTTGAAATTGTTGAATCACAATTTTGAAGGGCAAGTTATAAAAGAAAATGAACTGATTTTTCTAGAAAACATTCCTTGCTATTACTAACAAAAAATTTATTGTGATCTTAAATATATTCAAGTGAAATTTATGGTTCCATTTTTTTGTAATTAGAGACTCTGTTGTACAGTCCCTGCCTGGGCAAGGTGAATGGGACTAGTGGCTTTGAGCTGAGGTACTAGTATTCTTGGTGACTAGAGTAGCTTCAGGAGATAACTGTGGAGGAAGAAAGAGATGACTCAGCAGAGATAACTACAAAGACAGGCTCCCATGCTGCACTATGCTGCATACACCCCCACTGCCTCACAGACGCTGAACCCATATTAAAAACTGCAATGTGTTTCCCAGCTCAAAGGCTCACCAGCTCTCTGATTCTCATGGTTTTTCGTCACCTCTTCTCAATTTGCTTTCACACCATCCAACAAGACCAACTAAAACCAGTAACAGAAAAAGGAATGTACTGCTTGAAATGTCCTTTCTATTCTACTCATAACTCCTTCAGGGCAGGGGATGATGCCCCTTTTATTTCTCGCCAAACTCAAGTTCTTCGCATACAGTAGACATTAATACTTGACAATGCCTGCATCATGCAGTCTCTTTTTTTTTCCTTTTTGCACCCTCACCACTCACCCTTTAAGTTAACTATAAATTAAAAAGAGGTTTCTCCCATTCAATCACTGCCTTCTGCTAATCATGCTGATACAAGAAACACTTAAATTCACGAAGAAAATGGAAAAGACCCTGCTCCTCAGTCATGAAAGACCATGACTTTTGCAATGAACAATAGAGGGAAGTGAAGAATGAAGAGGATTTAGACAGGGTAAGAAATGAGTGACTATATATATTCCTATTAAAAACAAAAGTGAAAAAGGTTTCAGAAAAAGACAGGTATGGAAACATCCTTCATATACTTTTTCTATCATGCATCAAGCTTAATTTGTTTTCAAACAAGCATATAAGTGACCACGAATACTACAAAAATTCCTTCAAGCTTCTAGAACAGCATGAAATAACAATTTATCTAAAAACCTTATCAGTTTACATATAGGCTGTCACATAGGCAGTACTTTTACAGCAGCAAGTTACGGTAACAACCTAAGTGCACAAGGACAGAGGAGTAGATCACAGAATCTTGACATATACACACACCCATGCACATTCACACACAATGGAATACTAATGAGATGTGTAAAATGATGAACTCTTATTATATGTATCAACATAGCAAGAAAGGAGGGAGGGGTGATGCTAAATAAAGAAGTCAGAAGAAGAAAGACAAGTACTGGATGGTTTCACTTATACGTGGAATAAAAAGGGGAAAAAATGTTAGATCAAACCAAACCAATAACAAACCATTGACACTTGACTTGAAAAGATGAGCAATCAGAAGGGGAGGTAGCAGGTTGCGACTGAAGGGCACAGGAGCCCTAGTATGGTAGAAGATGATTAGGATTATTAGTGGTGGGCATTGTATAAAAACACATCTCCAAGGTTTAACTGATAACCTCTAAAACAAATACAGTGATTTAAATCAACTTTACCAAAATAAGCATAAAAAAATTTTAAAACAAACAAAAACCTTATCAGTAATAGGCTTCATTTAGAGGAGCTTGGTTTCTAGTTTGCAGTCTCATTTTAAATGCTCTAATGACCTTCATCAAAGGTCTAGGTAATTTTAATGAATGTTTTATATTCTCTTAAACTATATAGTTGGCAAGGTGCAAGGCTAAACCAGAAACCAACCAAGTGAAAAAGGTGACAATCCTATGGGTATATTCCTCTGGTACTATTTTCAAGTTTAATGCTGACAGATTTTTTTTCTTTTTTTTTTTTTTTAGGAACATGTTAAGGGAGATAGTATCTTTATGGAACCCAACTTTGGGAACTTATCAGCAGAAGAGAACATTGTTCCACAACAATAACAGTGATAGCAATAACAGCAACCTCTGAAACAGCACTGTAAAGATTGCCAGTGCTTATGCACTACTCCTTTCTCTGTTATGAGGAAAAAAAAAATTTGTTGGCACCACAAATGCACAAAGGCCATGACTGGTGGGGGGAAGGGAAGGCTCTGACTAACTTCTCACCAAGGTCATATAAGCCAAGCTGTTGGGCAGGACTTACAGGAAAGCTCCTTAAAAGCACACACACTTAGCTAGCTGGTTGGATTCTTTTGCCCTCTGCCCCTCTGCTCTTTCTGACTGTAATGAGCACAGAATGGTGGAGAAAGTCATCACCTTGGAACTAAGTGGTCACCTCAAGCACAAACCGAAATGATTGCACAGATCTCAGGCCTCATTTCTTGAACCGCTGAACCAATGCCAGTCATGGGCCATAACCTCAAGTCTTGTTTCATGATAAGAACATTTCTGATTTCTTCTATTTTGGGCATTTCTGTTCATACCAGCCAGATTCTTAACAGATAAAAACAACAGGGACAGTAACAACATGAATGCAGACAACTTCTCTAAATGCCTTGCCTTTATTATCTCATTTACTTCACATGCTACTCACTGATCTAGGATTGTTATCTTTGTGCAACATCTGAGGAAATGAAGTTCAGTTCCCATTGCTAAGCAGCGGTCCGTACTTGGGACACAATGTCTGATTTTCACTGTATGCTTCTGACTGCCCCTAAGTAAAACAAACAGCTGAACTGAGGATTTGAGGGCATTATGATATTACCATTGCCATTCGCCCATTGCCGTTACATTTATACTAATCATCTCCAAATTAGGTATCTCCCATAAAGAGTCCTGAAACATTCAGAATTAACATTTAAAAAGAGCAAGGTTAAATCAACCCACTTGAGAAAGAAAATCTTTTCTTTCTGAGGATTCGGAACTGTGTCTTCTGTGTCCACCTTCCTTCTACTTCATCAACATGAGCATTTTAACTAGGTGGTATCTTCACTAAGAGTCTGGGATGAGGGAGGTCTATCCTCATGGAATTGCTCAGTCCTCATATTTTCAGTTGAAATCATTACCAAGGAAGTTGAGGAGTGCCAACTTCAGTGTTTTCTTCAGTGCAGGCACCATGCCCACCACCTGGGACTGATGACTCACTTATCACAGGTGGACACCATCGAGTTTCAACAGGATGTGCTTGGCTTGAATTTGAGCAGGAGCTCCAAATCTGGTATTTCCTGAGGGGATTTTTCAGAGACCCTTTCAAAAGCCTGGAATGACCTTTCTGATCACAACTGTCCTCTGAATCAGCCATAAGTAAGAGCGATGTTTTAGGATACTGAACAGTTTTAGGATACTCAACAACTTGAGCGATGTTTTAGGATACTGGACATTAAGGGTAAGGTTAACTGAAAATTAATTGAGTAGGGTGAAAAATCAGAATTGCAGAAATTAAGAATTGAAAGAAAGCAGAGTGATTTGTGTAAAATTCCCTCAATGACATTGCCTTTTTTATATACACATTTAGTATTTTCTGAAGATGAATAAACAAGCAAGAGACAATGAAGTTTCACGTAGACATTGAAGTTTCATGTAAAACTGGAGAAGCTCATGGAAAATTCAAGTGGAGAGTTTTCTACCTATTCAACTTTTGATCTTCTTCCATTCCAGTCTCTACATTGCCACTGACATTCCCTTACATTTGAAAACAACAAACAGCCTTGCACAACCAGGAACTCATCAACTATTCCAAATTCTGTGGTAACCACTTTTACCAGTCCTACCACAGTGATATGTTCCCTTCAGATTTTAAACTCCAGTCACTCATTTTCATCTTCTGCTGTTTTTCCAAGTCTCTAGAATCAAAAGCCATCTGCCCAAAGCGATTTTCTTGAATCCTCTGATCTCCTCACCCTCATTTGTACTTTATCATCTCAGAATTTCAACTTAAGCTACCAACCCAATCAACATAGGGAAATGCTTGAAGAACTTAAGCTAAATGACTGTACCAATCATTTAAATCAGGGGCTTCTGAACTGTACAGAGCCAAAATAATAAATACTCTAGGCATTGTGGGTCATAAACTCTTTGTTTCGACTACTTGACTCTGATTTTGTAGCTATATAGCCATAAACACAGGTGAATAGATGGGTGTGGCAACATTCAAGTAAAATTTTATTTACAGAACCAGGCTATTAATAGGCTGGGCGTGGTTAGTGGGACATGGCTGTCTGTTCCTTCACCTAGCTCATCCTATGTCTAAGCCCAAAATATTTACCGGACAACCACATACAATGTTTCTGAAGGATATATTAATAGCAAAATCATACTGATTATGCACCAGATATTTTGTCAGAGTCTAATCTTCCATGTGGGATGTTTTTCTTAGCAAAAAACCCTAATAATTAAAAAAAAATCCATGAAAGCTAATCTTGGGGGGTTAAGGATTATATATTGATCATACCTGGGTAAAAGATATAATGTAAATATATATGATTTAACAGTTCTTGGTACTTAACAAATGCTAAAGATGATGCTAATTGAATCCAAATAGAATACAAATTTACCTTGTGAGTTGAACAAGATTTTTAGGTTGACTTTTTATGTGGTTTCCTCCATCCCTTTTTCCTACCTCTCTCTTCCTTCCTTCCTTCTGTCCTCCCCTTGTTTCTTTAAGAAATTGTCTAAGCAGGCATGTTGGTGTGTGCCTATAATGCAAGCGCTGGGAGGCAAGAGGCCTGAGATTGCTTGAGTTCTCGAGTTTGAGACTACCCTGGGCAACATAGCAAGACCTGGTCTCGAAAGTGCAACCAGGTGCAGCAGGAGGCACTTGTAATCCCAGCTACCTGGGAGGCTGAGGCTGGGGATCGCTTGAGTCTGCGGGATGGAGACTACCTGGGGCAACATAGTGAGACCTAGTCTCAAAAAAAAAAAAAAAAGGAAGGAAGAAAGAAAAGAAACTAAGTGTCTAATTTAAACCAATGTTTTAAACTAATGTTTAAATTAGGGAAGGAGCCAAAATCCCACTCCAACTTTGATCCCTGACAAAGCCCTATCAAGTGCAGCTTAGACATGGAGTCTAGTTCCAGTAAAACTGATGCTTTATTGTGTTTCTTAATTGATATTTAAGCCTTTGCAGGTTCTCATCACAGCAGTCATCAAAGGAAAAGATCTTATTTGTCTCCAGGAGATTTTTTTTTTTCCTACAAAGATTAAACATGCTGCATTTGTATAAATTCTTTCCTGGATAAGACACTAAGGTGCTTAAAAAGTATTTCTCCACTTAGTTCTACATCAATAAATCACTCAATATTTAATATGCAGTTAATAGCATCCCCCACCTCCACCCCCATTTATCTTTAGCGAGCATTGTGTGGGCTTGAGTCTCTAAATGTGGCCCCTATGAGTCACATCATGCTGTATTATTCATGGCCTTTGGTATTCCCTTCCTACAATGGCCTAGGACACTAACCAAGAGACTGTGATAGAGGGGATATTTTGTCAGTTTGTGACCTTACGACCAAATATCTTCTGCTTTTGCCAGTCCTAAGGTATCATAAAAGGAGTTGTTGGGTTACCCTCCTGAAGAGACTACCATGTGGAAGAGACTCTGAATTAAATGGAGAGAAACAGAGTCTCAAGTGACTGCATCCCCAGCCAGCATGATAGGGGAACAAAACCCACCCAACTGAGTGAGATTAAATGATTTATGCTACTAATTCTTGTGGTAGTTCATTTTATAGTAATCAATAATCAGAACATTTTGGAATTATTGAAAATAATATACCAGCATCATTCTCCATGGCAAATCAACGCAGAATATCTTAACCACACAGCTTCCTACCTGAAACTGGTAAAGAAAAAAATGTATTTTTCTGTTAAAAGCTTACTGACCCAACCTTAACTTGGACAAGAAAAACACAAAAATAAAACTAAATTTGCAAAATGAGCTAATCTGGGGATTACCTATAAAAAGTGGCCAAGCAACATGTTTGTTTTCTACGGAGAGAAGCAAACATTGGGTATTTCTATTGGGTAGATCCCCAGCATTGGAGTCAGCTGTGGTCCTGGTTATCTATCACAGCATTCCTGCTTACTCATAAGGGATACTGGGAAAAACATTTAATATTACCAAACCTTGGATTTTTTAGGTCACAATTGAGAACACTGGCCTTTCTTAGTTTATAGGACTGTTTAAGGATTCCATGAGATAAATGCAAGTAAAATGACCAAGCAAAGTGTCTAGTACAAAATAGGTATACAGTCAACTGATGTCACTGCCTTTCAAAGTTCCATGACAAAGTCTTGGATGGACTGAAGGCATAATAACCTTGGGACCCCTCTGATGTTAAATCACCTTCATTCCACCACAACTCCTCTGACTGTCATAAGATAAAGAGTAAGGTTCCTTGGCACTTTCCCAGGAGATCAACAGTATGTGAAGAATTGAATCCTGGCTGTCACCCCAAGCATTATGATGTCCATTATGGGTTGAACTGTATTCCCCTCAAATTCATATGTTGAAGAGTTAACCCTAAGTACACCTCAGAATACTGTTGTTGGAAAAACATCTTAAAACAGATGCTATAAATGAGGTTATTAGGGTAGACTTTAATCCCCTAAGAGTATGTCCTTCTAGAAGAGATTAGGACACAGACACAGAAGGAAAGACCATGTGAAAACTAAGGGAGAAAGAGTTATCTACAAAGCAAGTAAAGGGACCTAAGAAGAAACCAAGCCAGTTGACTTCTAATCTTCTTGAGACTTTAAGTTCCAGAACTGAGAGAGTATACATTTCTGTTGCTTAAGTCACTCAGTCTACAACAATGGCAGTCCTAACAAGGTAATTTATCTACTCTGAAAAGTAATAAAATCAATAAATTGTAGATCCAGAGGGAGTAAAAGAAAATCCTATAGAGAAAGAAGAGGAGGGCAGGAAAGTTAGGAAGGAGATGGGCCTCAGCACTCAGAGAGCTCTGGTGGTTGACGATCACTTGTGATCTGTCAGAGTCAAAGGCTAAGTTTGGTAGGGAAAAGACTCACTTTAGGACATATGTCATCAAAAAGAACAGAACACTTCCATACCAAATGCTGAAAGAGATAAAACTCTGTCATTGGGGACCCTCTTATTTTGAAGTTTTAAAACCTCTATGGTATAACTGAAACAGGAAAACACTGCTATTTTGAACCTCTTCTCTCACCCTGTAAATGATATCTGTGATATCAACCTTCAAGGAGAGTTCTTCAGATCTTGGCACTTTCATTTCATGTGTGAATGCCAATTCCATTGAGTAAAGAAGATATTAGGATTACATTGAACTTAACAGGCAAATATTACATTGGAGTGGGTTAGAGATAAAAATGTCAATTATATGTATAATTAAATACTACCTTCTTGAAACATTCATATCGGCATCATGGAAAATTTTCTGGCCTTCTCAGAAAAGAGTGTCAGATCTTGGAAACACAATTCATAAATGGCCTGTTTCCAAAGTGAGTCAGAGTACTGAAAAATACTCTGGATAAAAGCTTTATTTATTTATATTGTTGGGTCTACACTACAAAGTATCTCTCTCTATCAATTACATTTTTTACTGTTCTGCATCCCCGTGTCAACTATGCTACTGACACACACAAGAAGCTGAGTAGACAGGATTAAGGGGAAGCTGAATGGCAATCTTAAAATGCAACAAAGAGATGATCGACTGGCAGCCAAAGTGATGCTATAAGAAAATAACCTTTATTCTCAGGAACCTAGGGATTCTGAAATAATAACACCTTTTAGTGAATAAATTCTCTTTTACTTTCTTTTAAAATTTTAAGTCTTCCTTAAGATCATAGAGAAACAATTTCTGGCTCAAAATTTAGTGCTATATATGAACCAAAGGTTTAAAGACTGAAGCTGAAATCAAACCAGTCCTGATGGCTGGTACATTCATAAAATATTGAGATGAGCTACTAATCTATATTGTTTTTTATAATTTAATTTTTCTTTTTTTCATGGAGCTAGGTTGCAGTAAAGAAAATATATCTGAGGACGTTCAGTGACACTATTGAGCCCTACCAAGCATCAAACTTGAAAATAAGCACTCACTATATAAAAACTATTGATTTCTACTTGTGCCAGTTATTTCCTATTGTTTTAGCTTAAAATTTCTGACTTAAATGCAAATATTTAAGTTAGAGTAACCTGAATCGAATCTTTTAATATGTTAAGGAGAAAAAAAGAAAACCTCCAGTCTAGCAAGATGATCACTGAATGACTAAAATACCATGTATTCAAATGAGGAAAACAAAGTATTCATCAGTAAAATTGGTCATAAAATGTCTAGCTATGTAAATGTTCATCATTTGACTTGCTATCATTCTGAAAGGACAAGAGAAATCCCTTTGTCACTTTGAGTAAAAAACAATTCTTACTTCCTTTAGTTTATATATTTAAAAAAAAAAAAACTGTTCCTTTGTTGGGACAACACTGGAAAAGCATGAGTTCAAAATGAAAACTTAACCTTAGGTTTAACTTAAAATACTGCTGATCTGAAATTATAATGCTAGTATAACATCCAGAGATATTCTGTGGTATAGCTATTAAGCAATGAAACTAATTTCTATTATTTATTACCTAGTTCCTATTACTGTGCCATTCAGTAATACCAGGGTTTTAGTATTAAGACATTTCAGGGATTTATTTAGATGTGGGATGTATAGCAGTTTGAGTTATAAGGAAAATCTTTGTTTTGATTTAATTTCTAATCATAACCCTATGCTTTATTCACTAGTCCAGTAATTCAAATCACAGAATTCTTGGTGCTGCTAAGATTAAATCATAACACTGATGGAACTATTGGACAAAGGGTGAAAAAAAGATTTGGTTGAAGTTGGCCACATTACACAGACTGCCTAGCTTAATATTAGTAAAATACGTTCTGTGATAACCTTCCCTTTTCCAGGTAAAAGCATGTTTGTGATTTCCACTGGATTTTCTATAGTGGTCAGCAACCAGATAGTACTTTTTTGATAGACATTATAAGAGATGAGGGGTGTTCCTTCCACAATGGTTCCAGATGTTCATAATCACATGACATGTGGAAATTCAAGTTTTGTTACCATATCTGTTAACACAGCATTCTTTTTTAACACATCACTTAACAGAGAAAACTAACCACTGCAAAAGATAACGAAGCAGGTTTTTATGAATCTGCTCTAGAGAGTTATATATGAAATAAACTCTTCTGTTTATGAAATTCTAAGCAATCTCACAAATTAAACATTCTCTGTATTTTGGCACTTTCTTAAACTTACTTCTCTTACCTGTTTACTATGACATAAACTCCATCAAAATTTGTATTTAACTTGCTTTTTTTTTCTAGTTTTCTAAGGTAGAAGTTTAATTACTATTATTATGGCTTCTTTAGCCTACCTAGCAAATATGAGTTTGAATATTCTGAAATTCCTTCAATAATTATTATCACAAAATGCACAATGACCTCCCTTCCTTTACTAGGAATCCAAAGGAAAAATGAATCAATTCCTTAAAAGGTCCTATCTGTCCAAACTCACACAAGAAGAAACAGATAATCCTAAGATATAACTATCAAAGAAAATGAATCAATAGTTAATAACTGTCCAAAAAAAAGCATGCAACTAAGATGGGTTCACTGGTGAGTTCTAACCAACATTTGAGGAAAATATTACTCCAATTTTTCTATAATCTCTTTAAGAAGATAGAAGCAGAGAGAATGCATCCAAATTCATTCTATAAGATCAGTGTTACTCTGATGCCAAAACCATGTAGACATTATAAGAAAAATATAAATTACTATCTCTCATGAACATAAATGTAAACATTCTCAACAAATTAACAATTTGAATTCAACAACAGATGAAGACAACTATATATTACAACCAAGTGGAATTTATCACAACTATGCAACACTGGTTTAACATTTGAACATCAATTAATAAAGCTAAAGAAAAAATCATAGTAGCCTATCAAAGGATGCTGAAAAAATATTTGAGGGAACCCAATCCTACATCATGATAAAAATTTTCGTTTAACTAAGACTAGAATAGAAATTCAGCATCTTAAGTGGGAAGTTCAAAGATTCCCTCCTAAGGTCAGGATCAAGTTGAGCATTTCCCCTTTCATACTGGAAAATCCTAGTGAACATACTAAGATAATAAAAGGAAATAAAATATATACAGATAGGGAAATAAAACTAAAGCTGCTGTTGTCTGTAGATGACATAATCTTCCACATAGAAAAACCAAGAAAATTGACAAAAATATCTGGAACTATTACGTTATGGTTGAAGGTAAGTAGGTTGAAGGTTACAAGTTTAGTACACAAAAGTGAATCTCTTTCTAATTACCAGCAATGAGTAAGTGGAATTTGAAATTAAATAGCAATTATATTAGCTCCCCTCCCCCAAAATGAAACATTTGAGTGTCAAATAGCAAATAACAAATGTTTAAGATCTATCAAAGAAAATTTTATTTCTTCTAGAGGAAATCTACAAAACTAAGATGAAAGAAAGCAAAGAAACAAGTAGTTGAAAGAAAAATTTACAGAAGATATACATAAAAAATATAGTCATAAAGACAGTATAGTACGGATGAAAGAACAGGCAGATAGTGGGACACAGTACAGAACCCAGCAGCAGATCCACAGAAATACAGTCAACTGGCAGTTGCAAACGCAGCACAGTGGAGTAAACATGAAAACAGTAAAGATAACCATAGAAGATATAGAGCTGGTAAAGAAGTATATAAAAAGTTACATATTGTGTTTTGTAAATATTGACAAACTGATCCTAAAGTTTATAAGAAGAGGTAAAACACACAGAATAGAGAATATTGAATAACAAAGCTGGAAGACTGATGGGAACTGAATTTAAGTTATAACTATACAGTTGTAGTAATCAAGAATGTAGTTTTGATAATGGAACAAAAGATAAATGGAATAGTCTAGAAATGGGTCCACATAAATAGAATCAAGTCATCTCTGACAAAGGATTAAAAGCAAGACAACAGACCAAAGAAATCCTAAAGACGGTGCTGGAGATAGTACCATTGACATGGGGAAAAAATAATCTAGACTTGGGCCTTATGTCCTACACAAAAAATTAAGTCAAAATAGATGAGACATAAATGTAAAACAAAGACTACAGAGCTCTTAAAGATAACATAGGAAAAACCTTGAAGACCTTTTGGGCATACTAATGACTTTTTAGATATACCATTAAAGGCATATTCCATGAAAGAATAACTCAAAAGCTGGACTTCATTAAAATTAAAATTAAAAAAAAAAAAAAAAAGCTTTCACTTGAGAAAAGATACTGTCAAGTAAATGGGAAGAAAAAGGCACAGACTAGGGAAAAGTATTCACAAAGGTCATATCAGATAAGAGATAGCTATCTAAAACATACAAACAGTAAAAATTCAACAATAAGAAAACAGCAATTTAACATTTAAAAATGGACCAAAGATCCTAGTAAAGAAATCAACAAAGAAGCTGTACAGATGACAATAATTTGCTAAAAAAACTGACCTAAGGGGATAAATCAAATATTGTATAAAAATTAACAATGAGATAAGAAAACAGATGTAATAATTATGAAAATAAAAGACAGAGTATTTTAATTTTTTAAAAGTTATTAAAATAATAAAAATATATATCTCAATATGGAAAAAAAGCTCCAAGTAATAAATACTGGAAAATATAAATTCAAACAACAAGCACATAACTGCTCTATACCTATCAGAATAGTTAAAATGTGCAACACTGATACTACCAAATGCTTGTGAGGATGTGGAACAAAAGTACTCCAGTGCACTGTTGGTGGGAAGGTAAAACTGGTATAGGCAATTTGAAGAAAATTTTTAATTCCTTACAGAACTAAAATACTCTATCCACAGGAGTTAGCAGCTACATACTGAGGTGTACAACCAAAAATGTTGAAGATTTGTAGTCATATGTTTGTAGTAGCTTTATGGTCACCAAAACTTGGAAGCAACCAACATGTCCTTTGGTAGGTGAATAGGTGAATAGGTGACATAGGTGAATACCAATGTCCTTTGGTAGGTGGACAAACTGTAATATCACCAGACAATGGAATATTACTCAACATTAAAAAAAGAAAAAGCTATCAAGTCACGAAAAACATTGAGGAAACTTAAATGCATATTACCAAATAAAGAAGTCAAACTGAGATTCTAGACGAGGCAAAACTATGGAAACAGTTGTCAGGGTTTGGAAGAAGGGATGAATAGGTGTAGTGCATTGACTTAAGATAGTGAAATAACATTATTATAATGGTATTTAAGTGTCATTATAAATTTGCCCACACCTACAGAATATACATAGCACCAAGAGTGAACTCTAATATAAACTATGGAAATAATTTGTCAATATATGCTCTAATAGACATACTATTCTGGAAGGAGATGTTTGGGAAGAGGTTTTGTAAGTATGTGTTGGGAGAGGGGAGTAGTGGTATATGGACAATCTCTGTACCTTACGAATATAAAACTGCTCTAAATATAAAGTCTATTACACAAGAACAATAATATCCATAGTGCCTGAATATTAGCTTATTATTTAGTACCAGTTGATCTACTATACACAGAACTATTTTTCCTACTAACATCTTACTAAATCAGACACAATACTATTTTGCCAACGGTTATCTTCTATGTATTTATTTCATTTCCTTAGAATGATAGCGCCCTGAGATCAGGAACTTTGCCTTATATAGTCCTTACCTAGTGACATATCCAAAAATTTTAGCATAAAAGACTTACTTTTAAGATTCTTTAATAAAATGATGCAAAGAAATAATATAACAGAGAAAGTGTTCTAGATTTTAAGTATAATTAAGTGGGAATCTGAGCAATATTTGTTAAATGACTTAGGATGTTTTAAATTGACTTTAAATATTTGTTTAACTAATTAAACAATTCAATTCCCAAAGTTTGTGATTTTTAACGAAATACGTGTACATTAGAACCTTCCAAGCAGCTTCCAAGTTAATAAACTATGTCAAAATCTGCACAATGTTTTTAGTTAGATTTGAAAGCTAAGAAAGTAACTACTTATATAATTATTACCTCTGATCAAGGCAAATAGTTGTCATAATCATCTAAAAATCATAAATTTTCTAGAGTGCACTTCCTTGCTGTGGATAGCCCTTGGCATGCCTTAATATTAGTTTCATAAGTCACTAAATCCTCTACAAATTTAGCATTCTCTCTCAAATTTGGATAGGTTTCTCATTTTAAATGTTTAAACATTTAAGTCACAAATTGAAATTTCAGTAAAATAACACTGATAGGCAGGTTTAATATTACCATCTAGTAAGTTGACAAAATTAAACCACAAGCACATAAAAATAGTGCAAAGCATTATGAACTTTGAATTTAGTCCACTTTCCTAAATTTTAGTGGTTCTAACTGTAGAAATTAAACTGTTGAAAGGTTTAAGATGACTTGTCATTAAACTATAGTCATCAATGGTCAGTTCAGTGAGATTTATGCATACATGGGATTGTCTTTAAATTCAAACAGAGTAGTATTTACATATGCTATACTTTTGAAATTAGGATATGAAGTATAATTTGTTTCACAACAAAGAAAACAAAAATACACAAGACAAAAATGGACAGTTAAAAGTAAAAACATAATTGTTCTTGATACCGCATGTGGAAACAATTTGTCAGAAAGCTGTATCTTTTTAATCTAATTGCTAAAATCACTGGATAATGCTATTATCAGTAGCATTTTGGCAAAAATTCACTTAGCTGTATCATAAGATCATATTTTGGAGAGCAGATCTGAGCAGATCCAAGCCATAGCCATCCAAATTTTTTGACAAAGAATTCTTTGTTAATGGAATTTTGACAAGGATTCCTGGTGTTCAGTTGGGAAATATAATTTTTTTTTATTCTATTTTTTAAAATTTAGCAATTACATATATACTTTTTCTTACATTGTTATATACCCCAAAGTTCTTCCACCACCATTTTGCCCATGAATTCTCATGCCAATCCCTTCTGCTCATAAAGATGCCATGTCATTACTGGGAGTTCCCAAGCTCCGAAAATTCTAAAGAGATGATCAATCTTTGCATCTCCATGGATAAGTGGTTAGTTTCTAGTTCTGCAAAGATGGTGCCAATACCCCAACTGTGAGCTGGAGCTGAGCAGCAAGTAGATCCCAGCAGAACTTTTTTGAGATCTATACTAAAACATTATATTATGTGTACATGTTCTAACAGGTAAGTCAAATGCTAAAGGAAGGCCAAATCAGTCAGCTTGATTGTTCCTTTTTTGTTAGTCAACAGATTATGAGGCTTAAATTGATGTGAAGTGGCAAAACATAATCCCTTTTAGGATTTGGTATAAATAATTCTAACAAGTGAAGAATCCATGAAGTGACCAACATGAATAGAATCCAAGTATTTCTTGAAATCCATAAAAGGAAATTCAAAGATGAGATATAACCTGAAATCCTGCATAAGCATATCTTGAAGACTGACTATTGAGGACAGCAAAGTTCATTTAATCAATAAATTTCCTGGATCACAGTACTGGGAACCCTTTCCTTTGCCCTTTCTAATGTGATTTTCTTCATGACTATGACCTGACCTATAGTTTTATGTTTAGTCTCATACACAACTGCATTGGTACCTTCTCCAGTTTTCTTTATTTTGGTATAGTCCTCTGTAATTAATCAATGCTATGGTACATTCTGGCTTATGAACCTGCAGTGAAAGTGGTGGTGGTAACCACTTCAGTGGTGCTCTTTACTTAAATTCCAAGAGACAGTTCTGAAGCTAAGGATCCTAAATATTTAAACTTCAGTTTCTCATGCTGATTCTGAAGATAACCTTCTTTTTAAATATGATTGGTTGGCAAATATAAAATAGAGAATGAAGTCAATACAGAGAAAATTTACACCACAAACTAAAAACAAGAGAAAGGAACATTATGTTCATTACCCTTTTATTGTCCTTTAAAAGACAGATCAGATACTAGAGCCAACTACTCTGTTAGGTTATGTTCAGTTGGTTGAAAAAGTGCTGGTACATATTTATCAGTAACCTCTGATTAGATTTTCCCTTCCATCTGCAAAAACAGAGGTCAATCTAGAATCTCTTGGAGAAAGTGACCATTTAGAAAACAGGTGTTCTTGCATCAGAAGAATCAGGTAATTTTATAACTGGCATGTCATGTTTGTGGGTTTTTTTCTTATTCATCTTAAAATGGTGATGAAAAAACCCACGAGAGTTTATTATCAGGGTTTCTAAAAACCAAAGGCATATCAGAATAAACAGAAAAGGAAAAATGAGTGGTTGAATGATTGATGAAAGAACATAGTGGTATGGAAATAACACCACTAATATAATCACCCTTGCATAATAATTAAAAAAATAATTTCAAAATTATTGTAACATTTACATTTTGTTATGGGATGTAGCCTGTGTCAAGATCAACTGGATGCTTACACTTGAACTCTGTAAGACCTATCCCTTCACAAAAGAGTAATCTTAATTGAGTGCGATTATTTTAACTCAATTAGTATGTTAGTTGATCAGATAATACACAGAAATTTGCTTCATTATTTAGTACCATCTTGATGGGGAAGAAAAAAGGATTTTATAAATAATGGGTTCACAACATACATGAAGATTTAGATTTCACTGCATCCTTAGTGAATTCACTAAAAATAGAAGTCAATCTGTAAAGGTTGATAAATATTTACATAGTTAATTATCGACTCTGGCTGCAACTATATCAACAGCATCAAGACCCCCTATAGTTACTATTTCTTGGGTATTTACTGTATGCCACACCCCAGACTATATCCAATGACAGATAATTTAGTTCAGTTCCCTCAATTTCCATTTTATCCACCTATTATTCAGTGGCTGAAAAACTACAAACAAATCCAGATTCCCTTGCAGCTAAAACTCTTGTTACCAATCAGGCTCCACCAATTAAATGAATTCTTGTGAAATTTAAAGACAGCAAGCAAGGCATCTTCTTACTATGAATGTTAACCAGTAAGTCAGATAGACGTATTTGCATCAGTTGGGTCCGGTCCTCCAGAGTGTCATCATCAGGTCATGAGAGGCTGTGTGTCAGCAGTGATGACTTAGGTGGCAGCAGGAATAGCTGCTTGACCTCTGCATCAGAATTACAGTGACTTGGTGTGAAATCAGTGATGTGGAAGCCCCTCCAACCTTCCATTGACTTTCCTAAATTTAACTCCTTTCATCTTGAAACACCTAGAGTGATTTCCATTTTCTATATTGAACTCTGATGATAGTTGCTTTTTTATATTGTCCTGATAGTGGAGAAATGTAATTATTTCTATTTCTTAAGAAGGGAGAATAAGAGTAAGAAAGGTAATTATTCCTAAGTCACAAAGACAGCAGGTATAGAAATTGAGGATCTGAGCTTACATCAGCTGGGTCCAATACCTATGTTCATAAACACTATACTCCTTGGCCTGTCCTACACTGCAGATTTTATCTAAGGCTAAGAAAAGCCTATTTGGCAACAGGAGACTCCCATTCAACTTTCAACTTCAATACCTTTGAACTCAAGCTCAAACCCAGTAAAAGTTATTAAAAGCTCAGCTAAATCCTCTCTCTGCTCATAACTTCTGTATGCTTACAGACTTTGGACTAACTAAGAAATAGAAATGCTAGCCTTGCATTATTTTCTGCCTTGTCAAAATAAAATAAGAAGTCTTACTCATTTGGGAAGTTACAACTCTAAGAAGTTTTCAAGCTTTAAGTTTCAGGAAGATGATGCTTGATAGAGAACATATTTTTACCAGTCATCAGAAAGAATGGCATGTGCTTCTGCTCATAACTAAAGAAAAGAAACATCTGCAACCTTATAATTATAATAATTGTCACTGATTTAATTCCAAGGGCTATAACGATAGTATGGCATATTAGAAAAGTCAGCATTATTGGTTAGAAGGCTAATATAAATGCCTTCTAACAGTCATACCATTCAGGCAAGTCACTTTCCTTCTTGGGTCATGCTTTCCCCATTGGTGAAAAACAAGGGAGTTAGATTAGAATTTGATTTACGTAAAACCTAATGCCATAACACATTAGTGCAGAAAGGGGGTTCAGAGCAGGACTTCTCAATCTTTGTGACCTCATGACACTGAAAGTGGTAACCCTTGTGCGGCACACTGTAGCCCACATAGGAAGTAGTTCAGGACTGAAGGATGTAACCCCTGGTCACCAAGGATCAACTTCTCTGCTTACTCCTGGGGCCATCTGAGCTTTGGGAACCACAAGGTCAGACTTATTGGTTCTTATATGAATAAACTAATGATCAAGCATATCATTTGAATTTATAATAACTCAAATTACATATTGATATATTTTCAATATTTATATATTATTTGATAACTCTTTCTTAACTTGCTCCCCTTCAATCTAGGGCTTAAAAATACAGGAAACATAAAATATGTCAGTGGCCATTAACTTACTGATAGCCTCTCATTGCTCTCAAGATAAAGATTCAATTTTTTATCATATTAAAATAACCAATTACAAAAATTGGTTCAGTAAGGTCAGACTCTCCTGGATAATCTCATGCTATTCTTTGTATAGTGTCTTAAGTTGTTCCTTCTTTCTATTCCTAAATACTCCAAGCATTTTCCTATCTCAGGGCTTTAGAGTCTGGAATTTCCAGCACCTTCTTCCCCAGTTGACACTTTTATTTATCTAGGTCTAAATTTAAATATCATTTTCTCTTAAAAAAAAAACCTTCTATAATTGCCCTTCTAAGTCAGGATCCCCTATTACATCTCATCCTATCTTTTACTACACACTATTGATGACATTTTGAATCCATTCATTTCTTCTAACTGATTTATATCTGCCTTCTACTAATCTCTGAACAGGGATAGTGTCTTTTCAGCTTTTTAGGCACTATCTTTCCAGTGCCTAATGACAGCCATTTATGAAAAACCATTAGCAAGATCTTGATACTCTTGCTGGATGGGATGGGAAATCTTCCAGAGGTTCAGGAAAAATGATTTGGGATGATTCAATTAAATACTTGTTGAAAAAATGAATTCATGGTTTCCTTTGGGCTACCTATAGGATCCTTCTTAGCAACTTTAATCTTTGAAGTGACTTGGTACATCAATTTCTTATGATGTGAAGTATGAATATAGTAATGCATTACTTCACTCTAATTAATGAACTGTGTCATCATTCATTTAAAGCATTTCTATGTAAATATTCTTAGCAGTTTTGGGGTTGTGGAACTTCAGAGCTAATAAAGATTTTGGCTACTATTTCCAAGGAAATGAACATATTCAAAGCATTTTTAGTCTTAGGCAATTAGTCCATGAATAAATTTCAAGTTTCTAAATATTACCCCCCCCCCCCCGAAAAAAATCCTTTGATATAATCCTTTGTTACTTCTTCAGGCTCATCTACCATTCGCTAGTATTTAAAATGCAAAACATCAAATGCCATGTGAGTTCCTCCATGTGGTCACACACCATTTTCTCTGCACGGAAAGCTATTCCCTTCTTTCCTTTTTTAACCTATTTTCCAATACTTGAGCAAAGATCAGAATTTCCAACTGACTCAGAACTCAACTGACTCAGGTGCTGGGAAATGCATATGCTAGGAGGACCCGGGACATTCAGTAAGGATCAGTCCCCTTGCATTTACTCCTTGATGGCAAATTTACCTATTTAGATAACAACCTTCCCTAGAGAACATTAAATTCTTTAGAGTGTAGAGAGGACACCTCAGTCACCCCTGGGCTTGGAACAGTGAATGGCACAAAGTGATCAAACAAATGTGTTACTCTGAACCACTGATGGACCAGTTCTCACTGCACCATGAATAGTAAGCAGCAGCTTGAAGCACTCAGATGCAGATTGTACAATAACCAGAAAGTTAATGTGTAACAAGTAAAAGATAACTTTGCACAGAAAATATATGTATATTGATATTCCAAACAAAGAAATTATTTTTCTGTTTTAAACCTCCAGTTGCTATGCATTTACCCAGCAGATTAAGTTATTTGTAATTCTAAGGTAGCTGCCAAGGGAACTACTAAGTACCATTGGCATGACTGTCATCCATTACACAACAGACTATAAACACATGCATAATGGAGTCTTCAGATGTGACTGGGAAGGTGTCAATGAGATGGCCAATTCACACTTCTCTGTACAATTAACTCTAAACTCCTCCCTTATGCCAGATTTATTTGTTGTTGGAGGAGCACAGAAAGTTGGGGACTGGGGTGGTGGAGAAGGTGAGGTGGAAGAAGGTTGATGGAATAATTATCAGAAGAATAATTTTTTTTGGTGACCGGCTGGGAGTGGACTTGCTGATTTTCTCTCCTAGCCTCACTCTAAGTCCCAAAACAACTTCTGCCATTGTGGCAATGAGAGCTAGTGCTGGTACTCTCTCTATAAAACTATGCTCGCTATGTAAAATGCCAGGGGCAATAAGACAGCCAAACCAAAGTATGACCAATAAACAAAAGTATGTTAAACAAATATAGAGACCATATACAAGACCCGTATTTAAAAAGAAAAACAATCAATTTTGTAAAAACAATTAGTTTTTTAAACCTTTTAAAACAAAAATGGTAACCAGTACAAAGTGCTTACTGCCCAATCAAAAAATGGGAAGAAAAACTAAAAAGACACTTCTCCAAAGAGGAAATACAAATGACCAACAGGCACATGAAAAATTGCTCAACATCGCTAGTAATAAGGGAAATGCAAATCAAAACCACAAAGAGATACCACCTTACACCAGTAAGAATGGCCCACGTTCAAAGAACGGGCAACAAGAATTGCTGGCGAGGATGTGGAGAGAAAGGAACACTACTACATGGCTGGTGGGAATGTAAACTAGTTCAACCCCGATGGAAAGGGGTGTGGAGGACCCTCAAGCTAATGAAAATGGAACTACCATTTGACCCAGCAATTGCTCTTCTGGGAATCTACCCAAAAGAGACCTCAATGTGGGTACAAAAGGACACCTGTGCCCTGATGTTTACTGCAGCACAATTTATAATTGCAAGATCATGGAAACAACCTAAATGCCCCAAAACGAACGACTGGATGAAAAAAATGTGGTATATATACACAATGGAATATTACTCATCAATTAAAAATGACAAATTCAACGATTTCATAACAACATGGATGTATTTAGAAGAAATTATATTAGCAGAAACAAGACATAAAGAAAAAGGCAGAAGCCAAATGGTTTCACTAATATATGGGATATAGTGAAAAAAAATAAACAAAAGCCTTGAGGAAAGTCAAAACAAGCTAAGCACCAAAATGAAGCGCACAACTTTGAGCAGGAGGGAAAGGGGGGGGGGAATGGAGGGGGGAGGTAAATCCCTGGGATTACAATGTTGTGAAATTTATATATAAATAAATTTTTTAAAAAGTGCCTACTGTCATTGATAATAGCTAGAATGTGATGGAATATGACAGTATGTGAACTGGGAGAAAAGTGGACAGATACAAAATTTTATTATTATGGGGAAAAGGGAAATTCAACACTGCACATTTGTCTCAAATATTAAAATGAATGTGATTTTTAAAAGAATTCTTCATAATTTCCCAAGGCAAATTTTCCATCATACAGAATTTGGATGTTGCAATGACTTAGGACTTAATCCAAATATTTTGTATAAATTAAGCACAAATGATTGGGTTAATCAATGATTGCAGATGCAGTCATTCAAAATACTGCCTAAGTTCTTCAGGGTATTAAAAGGTTATGGAACAAAACTGGGTGGAATATTCAGGGAATAGACTATAATGGACATTCTGTATCATGTCCACTGAAAATTCTCAATGATAAAACCCAGTGATTTCCTACTAAACGCAAAATAGATACACAGGGTGTCAGTTTTGTAACTGCTGCCTACCTCCCTTCCTTTCCTTTCACAAACATCTGTCATGAGTAAGATTATTATCACTGAATGCTTGATTCCTGGAATTTTGAGGTGAGTAACACTTGGTTTCTGCCCTCAAGGAACTCACAGTGAAGAAAGAACTTTGAAACAAATGATTACTTTACAACTGGCCAAATGCTTTAACAGCAGGATGTATAGGAAGACTGACAACAAAGAGAAAGTATGTGTGATTTTCTTAGTCATATGAACCTCTATTGTTAAAATGGCAAAGGAGCATTCAGTCATCAGCTAAGCAAGCCCATGTCATGGGTAAGCAATTTATACACCAAAACAGAATAATCATGGCGGATCCCAACTTCCCCTCCAGAGCCTCTTCTTGCTGATGCTATTTGAGAGATGCTTAAGAAATAGTCTCATATTGTTCATCCAAACTTAAGAGAAGTTCATGAATAAAACTATAATAATAATAAAAGTACATATCCAATCAATCTAATTACTTTTGAGTGCGGCTCAATATTCTAACTCAATGTTTTATAGTGTAAGTTTAATTTTTCTGCTCTTATCATTCTATCACATGCTCGGGGAGAAGTCATACAGTTAAGATTATATAGATATGCATATAAGATAGAGCACACACATACAAATATATAAGGACACTGAAACTAGTCTGGACGCAGATTGCCTGGGTTCAATCTCCATTCTGCTACATTTCAGCTGCACAAGTTTGGAGAAGTAGCTTAACTCTTTTGTGCTCCACCTATAAATGGAGTAACATTATTTACATCATGAAGAATTATGTTATGTATGCAATACACTTAGAACAATGCTTGGTACCTAGCAAGTATCCCCAAAAGTGAGCTGATAATTACAAAATACATGTCATAAGAAGATAAGATTAATAAGCAAGTGACATGAAGAAGTAATTTCAAATTAATTTTATAGCATACCTCTCTTTTTAAGCTTAGTTATAGCAGGTGTGTATCAAGTTCCTCACTAAACTGTTTTTCCAAGAAAGGACTTAAAAATAGCAGCTAGAGTAGCCTGAATTAATTAAAAAAAAAAAACTTGCAGGAAGAAAAGAATCTGGTTTTGCTATGGATAAGATACATTCAAGATGCTCTCTAGTTGCTACTTTTCTTGCTAGAGAAATGCACAGGCTAAAGGAGAACTGGAAACTACTGTTATCACAATTACAATAATCTCCCAGAGATTGCTTACACAGAATTACTTTATGCTAGTAAAAAGTTCTTGACATGTGAAGGCTGAAGTCCTTCGGAGTTTGTTCATGCAACCTGAAAACCTTTTCAATATATTTGTTCTTTAAATATTGGACGTAGTATTTTTTTTTTCTGTTAGACTGCTCTTGTTTTGTCTCTTGTCCATAATTATCTAATGGGCAATGACCTGTAGTGGGTTTAGTAGCCTTTACTCTGAAACCAAAGCGGAAGCAGAAGTAATATTTTATGAATGAAAGAGGATGAATTTGATTAGGTCAAGAGTGTTTTAGGCTCCTTTCTACATCCTCTCTAAGGACTTTTAATCAGTAGTCTAAGTGTGACTTATTAACTCAGAGTGTTACTCATTAACTTAGTTACTGGCTAAAAAATGAAGCACTGTGCAGACCAAAGACGAGGGTTCAGGGTCAAACTAAAGAGAGCAAAGGATACTGAGAAAATGGTTACACCTTCTTCCTTACTTTTTCAGAGTCAAGGAGAGGACACTTTCCTCCACAGCCTTAGAGGAAAGTAATAAGAGCACTATCAGAGACACAGAAGAGACACACCTATCTCAGGCTAGAATGGGCACTTTGTCTCCCTTACCTCATACCCAACAAAAGCCTTCCTTGTACCCCACATGTGCGAGGCTGATCCCTTTTCTCAGATGTTCATTAGGCTGCTGCCACACATAGTCTATACTTCCCCAATGTTATTTAGTTCTTTGAAGTCCAGAGTTACTGGAATTAGAGCACTACTGAGCATATGCATTTGTTTTAAATAGTATTTACCTCAAACAGATTACTGTTAGAGTTACAGTTTCTATTGTTAGAGCATTATGCTTGGTAATATAATCTTATCAAATCTAGATAATGTTTTTCTGATGAGTCAGTTTTTTAACTTCTTTCTAGGTTGTGACTTTGGGCCCCTTAATAATTCTTAATCACCTTCACTCAATCATTAAGTATTTCTTCTAATGCCACAACAAACATTTTTGTGCTCTATTAGAAGATGGTTAAGAAAAACAACTTTAAGAATGAAAGAACAAACTGGACCACTTGGATGCTTATTAGCCAGAGTAAAATATCACCTGGAGAAAGGTCATAATTAATTGATAGGTGGTTGCTGGATTCTGAATTTCAAGCAACTTTGTTAATAATCTCATCATTTGTCCATTACATTAAATGATCAAGCAGAGACTATATTCATTCCAATTTATACATTGCATTATTGAAGACTGCTGAGGAGGGCTACAAACACAAAGATGTGTAACTCAGCAGGGATTGAAGAAAGTTCTCATTTTGTTGTGAATAAACAGGAAAAGCAAAGTTTTGTCTACATAAAACACATATCCTCACTTTTTATTGGTACATCTAGCTTTTGCCTCTCAAACCTCAGCTAAAAAAAGGAATCATGAGTTTCATTTCATGGTTGGATGATAAACAACAGTGTTCCTACAATGAGAAAAGAGATGGGCAAATGAAAACACAAGAGGACCAAGTTTATCTACTAACACGCTGAGATCAGTAACTGGGTACTGACCTTTGAATGTCTTGTGAGGGGATATAATCTGACATTCAGTCTGGAAGACTGTGTGGAAGACCCTCAAACAACTGAAAGTGGACTTACCATTTGACCCAGCAATCCCACTACTGGGAATCTACCAGAGGACATGAAAACACTAATTCAAAAAGACACTTGTACACGCATATTTATTGCAGTTCTGTTTACAATTGCCAAGATTTGGAAACAAACCAAATGTTCCAAAACCAATGATTAGCTAAAAACAATGTGGTACATATACATGATAGAATACTACGCATCAACCAAGGAGGACAAACACATGTCATTCGCAGCAACATGGATGGAACTAGAAGGACTCATATTAGCAGAAATAAGCCAAAAAGAAAAAGAGAAACACAGGATGGTCTCACTTATATGATGGACATAGGGAAAAACAAACAAACGAATAAGAAAAAATAAAAACAACCAATGGGACTGAACAATGGAGTGAGAGAGGAGGAGAGGGAAGAAGGCAGGGGAGGGAAGAGCACAAAAGATCAGGATGGTTAAGGGAGGTAGCAAAGCCCTGGGGTACACAATAATGGACTAATGTAATATAAATATAAATACACATATATATGCAAATTTAAAAAAATTTTAAATTAAAAGAACAACCATCACAAAGATAGTTAACATTCTCTGTGGATATCTCTTCTATCCTATTTCCCATTATACATTCCCAGAAATAAAAATTAGTACACTGGATTTGATGTTTGCCATTCCAGTGGTATTTGAAACTCTTAAATCACACATCAGTAAATAATATATTATTTTGCATGGTTATATTTTTGTAATTATGGCATTGTAATATTTATACCTATCTATGTAACTTGCTTTCTTCCCACAAAAAATTTCAAAATTATTTTAAAAAAAATCTTCTAACTAGGATACTGGAGAACATCCCCATTTGTTACTTCTATAATTGTATACAAATTTCATGTCATCTTAAAGTTTTAAAACTTGTAATATTTGTTATATTGATATCTGTTGTATCCTAATTTGCATACTGATATCTTGTTGTATCCTAATTTTCTTTTATTTATGCATTCTAAGACTGAAATAAACTGTATAGTTTAAAATAAATACTTAATTAACTGGAAAAAAGTAAAATAATAGTAATGATAAAAAAGCTGACATTCAACCATATAAAGGGATTCACAAAAAGAAGAAAAAATTATTTTATTTTTAAAAACATTATATGAAACTATGCTTTGCATTTGGTGATAACAGAATTGAGTGGTTTGTGGCAGGGAAGTTACAGAGATAAAACCTTAATGATGTATCATTTGTGAAAGAGCCTAACAGGCCTAACACATAATAGGTACAACCTAAAAGATCCCTTTGACTACGATCTATTTATTTTCTGATGACCAAATGAAGTCATGTTAAAGATTATGAAAATAATGACAGATGATAATAAATAGTATTTATTGACCCTTATTCTATTCTTAATTTACTTATGTCAACTAATGTATTTTTTGCAACATTCTCTAAGATAGGAACCACTACTGTCCTATCTCAAGGCTACAGGAACTGAGGGCACAAGAGTCTGACCAGCATGCCTAAATAGTGAGTAAGTGGCAGGGCTGGATTGAGATTTAGTCTGACTACATCTACTCACTACTGAACACACAAAGCTTAGTGACTGGTACAACATGCTTATCCCTATTACAATTATTACCTTTATTATTACTGAATTAAAAAAATATATTGTGGCTAGGCACTAAAGGAATTAAGTGATGAACAGAAAAATGTAAGGTCTCATAAATAGAGTTTAGTGGAAGAAATGAAGTGACACAAAGGATTATACCATTCACAGCAAAAATGGACTACTGGGAATAGAAGAGTAGGTCTAAATATTTTATACCACTGGTCCTAAAGACTTCTTAGTGGATGAGTACGGTACATCATGTGTTCACTTACTTGCTTGGGTCAAGTTTTAGAAACTCTATTAGGCCATTGTCCCATTCACATCAATAAATCACGACTTGATATTTGAAACCTTTTTGCCATTCCCAACCTAACTTGCTAGATATAAGGAGAGGTTTTGGGATTCAAAGGACTTGAAGTTTGAGTGTCAGTGATAGCCATGTTATTTCACTATAGGAGCATTGGGTAAAATGGGAAGCTACCCAAAAGTGGCTTTAGGTGACAAATATGAGTCATTTAGCACAGCGCCTAGTGTAGGTTGCTCAGTAAACTGTAATTATTATCCTTTATCACCAGTATCCTAGAGTTCATTAGAGATATCAGGGAAAAAAAAAAAAGGTCTTCAGAAGTCTCCATGATGGAACTCTAATTTATAATTCAACAACATATACCTCCCATTCTAACTAAGGAATCCTTTCACTTTAACTTGAGTCTCCTAAAACAAGCCTGCCATTTCTTCTTAGCCTCTGCATCGAAAAAAATCTGCCCTTGTCAATGCCATTTCATTATGAAATTTCTCTGAACCCTTCAATCACTGTCATATTCCTCATTAAAAAATTCCCACTTTCAAGGTTGTTTCTGACTTCACATACACTCAGACTAGCAACCTCTTTTGTTGGTGTTTAATTTTATATTACAATTCTAATTTATATGTGTACCTACTCTGCTTACACATCTAAGTTTTCAAGTCCTTAATGAACAAGACAATTTAATACTTGAGTACCCAAAACAACACTTAGAGAAATAATTGTGCATTCCTATCAACGAGTGAATGGAATCAAAATAAAATATGCACAAACATGCTTCAACTACTTTTAAAAGTCATAGATTAGAAAGAAAAATCTAATTTTTCATTCCTCATAGTATATTGAAGGACTTGATATTTAGAAATATCTCCAGCTTTCTAATCTGAAATAGAATATTCTATCATTATTTGTCAATTGTCATAAAGTTACTTTATTATATTCATATTCAGGACATCATATTTGAACCTAGAATGTGCATATGTTCCAAAGACTCTCTAGCCAAACTATTAGAAAGGGTTTTAATTTTTTGTTTTATTTGTATGATTTTCATAATCATAGGGCTAAAGAAATGTCAAATAATTTTTTTTCTTCTTTGAACAAAGAAACATAGGTTTTCCATATCAGGTTTAAATAAGATTAAAAATTCAGAGAACCTATCACCATGTAAACCAGCCCTGTGGTGTCTGTCCACCATTCCACAGATGTCATCCACCATCCTGGATGACATTTCACTGCCCAGCAGGATCAAAAAGCAGTGATGAATCAAGGGCTGGTAAGAGTAGTCTCCCTGGGGTGAGGGCAGTACTTTCTCTGTGACACTGTTGGAATTGTCTATGTATAGTGGGGGGGGGGGGGGAAGAAGCAGGGCAGATAAACTTTTAGTGGGTTCTATTGTTGTTTCTAAGTTATCTGCAAAAATGCAGTACTGTTTTGCCTCTACCATCAATAGACTGCTTCTACCTCATGCTGTTGACATGCCAGAGCAAATTTGTCGGCTTCTAATAAAGCTGAATATCTAGTTGAAGAGACCATCCATTATTCAAGAATTAAATGACAGTGATGAACAATTGCCTTTTCAAAACAAAATGATGGTGAAGATGGGAAACAATTTCTCATTGTCACAGGTAATTTTTTAAAAGTTCATTTTCATGTCTATCCTCAATGTGGGTTTTATTATTGTTGTTCATTGCTTGTTTTGGAAATATTCCTCATTTATGAAATCCCAAATCTGAGAACCTTAACTAAGAGAATTGAACCTGACAGCATAAGATTGTCAGTAGATTTGGCAACATTCTGTGCTCAAGACCAGTAGCATCAATGTTAATTGGGGAATTATTAGAAATGCAAATTTTCAGACCCCCAACTCAGATTCACTGATTCAGAAACTGGAGTGGAGTTCAGCAATCTGCATGATTAACAAGCCCTCCAGGGGATTCTGCTAAAGTCTGTGAACCTTGCTAAGGAATAAGTAGGGCAGTCAAGTGCCCACACAAAATGCCTGGGGATTTTGAAATGTCCCTTTAAGGACATTCTCAGTCCACTGATTCTGATTCTATTTATTTTATATAGCTTTTTTATAATTATTAGTCAATCTCTCCAAAATAAATTGCTTTAGATGTATTCCCTAGTGTCTATAGTGAATGATTTCATAAGTACCTATGTAAAATGGGATTAATCATAATAAATGCAATCCATAAGTCATCGAGTTTGTTATTTTTAAGAAGAAAGTTGGAACTAGTGCTGTACTCAAGAAACAGTAAGCTCCCTTTGTAGAAAGAGGCTTCAGTTGCTATAATGACCACATGGATATTATAGTATTAGATGTCTATATACATTTCATGAACTAAAAAAATATTATGACTATTTGGGGTACATTTTCCAAGTATTTCTAAATAGAGATCCTACCACTGTCTTGATAAAATATTTAACTACCAATGCCAAAGACAACATTAATAGAGATCCATTTATCACCAATATAGAAAGGGCTACCTGGAGCAGAAATGAAGAAATCTAGCAAGGAACATGCATAACAGGATACAGGGGGGAATACAAAACTGCTCTTTAATCCAAGGTTCCTTTATCTGAGAAAATAAGCAATTCTGATGAAATACTAACCAGATCATAAAGAATTAATAATTTAATAGCCTAATGCTCCTTAAATTTTCTGGATGTTTTATAACCTAATAGCCTAATGCTCCTTAAAGTTTCTGGATGTTTTATAATCTAATAGCCTAATGCTCCTTAAATTTTCTGGATGTTTTAAGGGGTAATGCAGAGTTTTGAAATATGTTTGAGAAGGAAGGGAAAAAATTATGCAAATCATTATCTTTCCATGTGCAAATACTTCACATTTTCTCTGAGCATATAATCAGTAATAAGACAACACCAGCAGTCATTAACTTTCTTGATAACTGGTAGGTGGAGGAAATAGTGGAATGTTGGCACTTTGAAGTGGGGCTCACTCTTATGAGGGCATGACATTTCAATCACCTGAAAAAAGGGGGCAGGGATGCACTGTCCCTGTATGCATATATGATACATTCATCATACATCCACACACCCCCCCACCCCCGTGCAATTATTCACAGAAAATGACAAACAGTCTGAAGTATGAGATCCACAAACTAGAGACACAAATGTCTCTGTAAGGTCCAGGCCTCTAGGTACAACCAGCAAGGAGGGAAGATATGCTCATCTATGAGCCACTTGTTGAGGCCACTTGGGGAGTGCAGATCTGAGAACTGCTTTCACCTGGGAAGACCCAGGGCCTCTGTCTTTGTTAACCTCACTAGGTGCCAAGGAGCACATGCACTGCAGGCCCCCTTAGACTCCTTGGAGTCATTATGGTAGCCTTAACACAGATTCCGCACTCTCACCCTACCACCACCCCCACCCCCTGATCCCCCACCACCTACGCCCAGACATCCAGATAATCAATCAGTCTATGACCGATGCCCTCCAGAGAGTGCAACATCTCCACATTTAGAGACTGGGACTCCTTTGGAAATGTAATAATCCTTGGCTTCATCTGGAATTTACTGCAGAGGTTATGGAGTCTTTTGAATTTTAGAGAATGCTATTTCCAATTTTCAGTGGATCTAATCCTTTAGATTAGATTCAGAGAACTAATCCCTTTGCTGGCCTGCTGATAGGATCTAGGTTTTCCTTAAAAGCAGAACCAAAAAATTCCAAATCTCCTAAGGTTGGTTTAATTATTAGCTATATCACAATCACTTGCAACATTTTAGAGAGTGGACAAGAGAGAAAGTCATCCCAGACCTACTTAACCAAAATCTTCTAAGTTAGAGAGCTAAGTTAATGTAGTTTTAAAAAAAAGTGCATTTCATGTGCTGGAAACCTTCACCTGGGGCGGTGATTTTCAAACTTTAAGGAACTTAGAATCCCTCTACAGGCCTTGTTAAACCACAGATCCCTGGGTCCCAAGTTTCTGAGGCAGTAGATCGTGGGTAGGGTCAGAGAAATCATTCCCACCAAATTTTCAGGTGATGCAGAAGCTGAACATAGAAGGGCACCTGAGAAGAGGGGCCAATTCTGTTAGAAACCTGGTCACTAGCTAAGTCTCCCTGTTGAGACTTGAGCCCTTTGTGACAGATGCTGCCCTTCACACATAACCCCAACCCCCACGCTCATTTTCCCTTTTTTATTTCCACCAGAAACCTGATTTTCTTTGAGAAAATGTTCTCAACTCACAGAACTACATTTCCCAGCTCCTGCTGAAGAAGTGTGTGGCCATGGAACTAAATTCCAGCAAGTGAATCATAAGTAGAAGCTTCTGCTTAGGGTTGCTGGCTTCTAAAAACTCTCCTTAAAGTGGGTGGGGGAGGAGGCTGCTGACTGAGCTTTTCTTCCACCTTTGGCCCTTGCTCTTCTGCTGGATGATAAGTGTAGTTCCAACAAACCAGCCTGGACCAAAAGGCAAAAAGCACATGCTAAGAACAGCAGAAAGGAACGGGATGATGGAACCTGGGTTGTTGATGATGTGGAGTTGTCATACCAGATCCAGCCTGCCTACTTTCAGACCTCCCACCATGAGGCAGGAAAAGAAAGCTCTGGTTCTTAAAGATATTACACTGAAAGCCTCTATTACTAATGACCAGAAACCTATAACATGCCGAACCCCCAAGGTATAGGGTATTCTAGTCATCTATTTCATGCAACCTTGCTACTCTTACTTGACTTTGGGGTTCCTCTCCACTACCCCAAATGTTCTGTTCTTGTCCCTTTGGAACTTCAATGCCAAAGTAAACTGCCTTGAAACTTAAACCTCTGCACTAGGCCCCTTGAGCTAAATGAAACTTGATGTCCCCAAGGTCATCATTCCCTTGGGGGGTCTTTGGTGAAGCACCTTTGCTGGGGTAGGAGAAGAAGTATTTTCTCTGCTTCACGACATGTTTCCCATCTATGAGCCTTGACTCAGGCAATGCCGGTTGGCCAGAGCCTTTCTCTGTCTCCTCGCTGCAGTCAACCTCAGGTTCACTTCCAACCTCTGCTGAAAACTTCAAGCTCTGGATCAGCACTTTCATTTCTACTCCATCAGACATGTCCCTTCCAGACATGAACCTGGCTGATTTTTATTTCCCTAAACAGTAGAGGAGATTACAAACCTCCAGTGACTAACACTACCCTCCATACCACATGACCCCTTCTGCAGCCACCACACTCTAAACCTTACCACCCTAAAATTTTAAGTGATCTAAGCCTGCTCAGACCACACTTCCCTAATTCTGCTTCTACTTTCTCCCTTTATTCAGGCCCCTCCTGCCATTACATCTTACCCTATTTGTAACTTCAACCACTCTTGCTCATGGCCTCAATGTTCCTTTCTCAATGTTCACACCCACCTGTAATACCTTGATCAATCCAAATATCTGAGAAAATAATAAAACCATAATACATGTATATCCTGAGTCAACTGAGAACTGAGTTCTAAATATCACCCATAATTGTGTGTGTGTGTGTGTGTGTGTGTGTTCTTATCATTCTCATGACTTTAAGGTGCTGTCTCACTGTGAATTTGATTAACATTTTTTTGCTAAGTGATAATTAGCATTTTTTCATGTGCTGACTGGTCATCTGAACATCTTTGGAGAAATGCCTGTTTAGCTCTACTTGCTTACTTTTGATTGGGTTGTTAGTCTTTTGTTGGATAGTGTGAGTTCTTTGTAGATCTTGAATAGCAGTCCTTTGTCATAGATTAACTGTCCAAGGAAATGTGAATTTCTGGGTTTCCCATTCTATTCCAGAGGCGTGTATCTTTATTTATTCCAATACCATACAGCTTTTATTATTATAGCTTTCTAGGATAGTTTGAAGTCTTTATTTCTATTTCATTCATTTCTGCCTTAATTTCTATTATTTTCTCCTTTCACTGGCTTTTTGGGTTCATTTATTCTTCTTTTACTACTTTAAAGTATATGTTTAGGTTTGTTTGTTTGTTTTAATTCTTGATGTATTCCTATAGTCTTATAGGGATTCCCTTATATATGATTCTTCGTTTTTCTCTAGTTGCATTTAGGATCATTAATTATAATGCACATGGTGTGTTGGTGTTTTTCTGTTTGGGGTTTGGATGCTTTGAGCTTCTAGATCTGGATGTCAGTTTCCTTCCCCCATTTTGGTACGCTCTATTACTTCTTCAAATAACATTTCTCCTCTTCTGAAACACCTATGATGCAGATGTTCTTCTGATGTCCTTTAAATGTCATATATTTTCTTCATTTTTTAAAAGTACTTTATTTCTTTTTGTTGGTCTTTTTCTTTTTTTGATGTCTTCTACCTCTCTATTTTCCAACACATTGATTTGCTCCTTTCTTTCATCAAGTCTACTGTTTAGCCCCTCTATTATTTTAACTCCAACTATTGTTTTCCTTAGTTTCTGATGTCTGAGCATATCTTTTCCTATTTTCTCCATCCTTGTAGTTCTCCTTTTGTTCATTCATTGTTTTCCTAATTTAAGTGAGCTGAAAGTTACTTTTAGGTCTTCTAGTAATCTTAGTTTCTAGAACTTTTTCTTAGGGTTTTGTCATGATAGACCAATTGGGGTGAATTCCTCTTTTTTTGGAGGGTGTGCTCTGTATTTATATATAGATTAGGTTAAATAGTTTTCCTTACAGTCTTGACTTAGTGATTTTGTTAGAACTGAATATTGTTGGATATTAGTCTAGGATGCTGGGCCTTCTGGTTTTGTATGGCATGAAGCTGCATCACCAATCAGAATGCCTTGAGCTCAATAGTCAGTGCAGGGTGGTGGACCCAGTCTATAATGTGGGTTCCAGGGAAATGAGAAGTAAAGATATTACTGCTGTACAGTACCAAGGGTGTAGACCTTGCTGGATGTTATATGCTTGAGTCTAGGGAGGGATCTGCAATTACTGGCAAGTTGAGTTAGATTTCACTGATTGAGTTTTCTTGGAAGCCTCAGATTGCAGCCTAGCTTTGATCTCCCAAAGGTTTTCCCCTTCAGGTTTAGACAAGAGCAGAGCAGCTGGAGATGGAGGATGGGAACACTGTGGTCACAAGCAAGTACTGCAGGTGTTTGCAATTCTAGTAGAAGGCAGGCTGCAATTCTAGTAGAAGTTGGCTAAGTCCAGGCAAGGGAGGGGCATGAATTTCACATGTCCACTGTAGTTGGCTGAAAATAGCCCCCTGGAGGTAGTTATGGTCACATCTGCTCCAGCATATTCACAGAGAATGTTTTCCATTGGAAATGCATACTTTCTGAGTTACTGTGAGAAAATAAGCCCATGGACTGGGTTAGGGGAAGGTAAGTGTTTTTCAGGACCACTGGAACTAGCAGAAAGCTAGCCCCTGGCAGTACCTATGACCTCTGTCTTCTCCCAACAAATACAATAGGCAGAAGAAACCTAGTATTTTCCATTAATAATTAACATAAATTAGCTCTCCATTAATACTTTCCTTTAAAGTGCAACCTTCAGTTCTTTCTAGTTACTACCAACAGAATATCAAGGAAAACTATCAGTGAAAATAACATCCTAAAGTGTTTCAGACTATAGATGCTGCCATTTACTCCTATTGTCACAAATGTAGCTATCTCACAATTAGCAGTATCCAAGTAAGATTTCTATATTAAAGTTAAAAGCCTTGACCTCTAAGACTTACTGGGAACTCAGCAAGGTGAAATGTCATGTTTTATTTTTAAATCCTATCACAATGTCTAGTAAAACATTCTATAATTGTTTGCTCGGAGAATAAGTATATAAAATAATGATGACAAAATACATCATTCTTGACAAGACTGAAATCATACTTTCTGGAATCTAAATGCATGACAGAAAGTTACCTCAGTATCATAGGTTAGATTAAGAAGTTACTTGTTCCCCTCTCCCTTACCTTACCACATAAATAGGGTTCATATAATCTCTATGTGTCTATGACAGTTCTGGTTTGTGCCCTTTGACCTAGTATCTTGTCTGTTTGGTGCTGCCTCTCAAGTTGATTCTGTGTTCAGCAATAAATTTTATGATCACCCTACTTCTAAGATATATCCTTAATGAATATTATATCTAAGTACAAAGTGTGTCCCTGATCAGAATTTAATTTTCTCAATTTAATTTTTAAGATCTGTAAGTAGATTTGTTCTGTTGGCCTTTAAGTACTTTCATAATACTTGACCATTTAAAACCAAGTAACAATTGCAAATAGTTAAGAGAATACCCCTTGCTATGTCAGCATTCTTTTTCTCATTTTATTGATAATAAAAGTTAGGCATGGAAAGAATAAGTGACTTGCACAGTCACATCAAGTCTGAATTATCAGTCACATGAAAAGAGGTTGTAAGAGATCAACTTCTGGTTTTTGATTTTCTAAACCACATAGTCAATTTGCAATAAACTATCCTGCACAGTTAGGTTAAAAATTATTTTAACCATATAGTCAATGACTTTGTGAAATCAGGAGTAATTTACTTCAAATTTTATGAATCACAAACATATCTTGGATAACATTTTAACAGGCTTAAGTTTCATAGATTATATTACTTCAGTTTTACTGAACAACCACGTGTTCAAACCTCACCTAAAGATCCTAAATTGTCAGAAGGCAAAGGGCATATTTATAAAATAGGTGAAATTCTTAAAGAGACATCTAGTCCTCTGAATAACTAAAAATAGTTTGTTACATTTTACATTTCACAAGCAAGTCTAAATTTCATACAAGAGTGCATAGTTTGGATAGGATTTTAGCATATTAACACTTTGGAATTATAGCAGAAATGTTTAAGGAAGCTTATGATGCCATTTTTCTCTATAATAACAAAACTGAAAACTGACAAATTTAACAGACTATGTCTAGGACTGTATGTATATATGTGCATATATATACATATATATGTATGTAAATATATATATATATTCTCCTGTTTGCATAAAAGGAAAAGCTTACTATATCTACCACTGGAGAGACTCACTTTTATGGGTAAATCACCCCATATAAACAAAAAATCAGTCAAGGTTCTATTTATATCTTGTGGGGGTAGGGTACAGAATTTGTAGGGGCAGGATAAATTCTTCTAATGTTCATTTGAAAGACTAAATTTAAGAGAATAACCAAGAAAAAATTTTAAAAGTATGAACTATAAAAATAGTATATTTTGCCAGCACAGACCAATGCAATAAAATTGAAACTTCAGAAACAGGCACAGGTGTATGTAAGTATCCAATAAATAAGAAATAATGATGAAAGGATGGAAGGATTTAACAAGTAATGTTGTCACAGCTCGCTAGAATCATAGCTCATACCATATGTCAAATTCCAGGTGGATCAAACACTTCAAAGCAAGAAATGAAAATAAAATATTTGGGGAGGTTATTCTGTGTATGACTTCAACTATAGAATTTTTTAAAGATTGATAAATTTGACAAAATATGAATACTAAGATAAATGTTATTTTTCTATATCATTTTTCCATCATTTATATTATAATCACCTCAAAGTATCATGTCTTAATTTCACTTAGTCCCTTTTTACATTCAAAAAATATTTTACTGTAGGAAGTTAAAAATAATTTTCTTTAAACATTCTTCGATTTTAATCTAGAAATGACTAAAGCACATTAGATTGATTTTTAGCTGATTTTTTCAGACTTATTTTCACCGTTTCTTATTTATATGAATGAAACTGGTGAAAGGTCAAAATATGATTTTATATCTTATATTAGCTGTTTGACTTGAGAGCATTACTTACTTTAACTCTGACTGCATTTTATTTTCCCATAAGCAAAATCAAACAAAGTAATAACAATCTAATAGCTATGCCATGGAGATTAAAATAATTCATACAAAGCATTTATCAAGGTAGAAACAAATTTTTTAAAAGTGCTGATAAGTAGTAGCTATTATTTTTAATGCTATCACATTGTCAATTGAACTGAATTTCAATGGTATATTTTCAGGACTAGAAATTTATGATCATAATGGTTTTGCCTGATTTTAAAATCGATTTCACATTATTTAATTAATGCTGTAGCTTTCCACTTTTAAATGCTGTTTAAGCCATAATACATACCAAACACAAAATAATTTGATTCTTTGAGGACTACACCTAATTATACAGCATCCTCCAATGTTGCCTTTTAAAGTTGTAGTATGAAGTCATCAGATGGACATTCAATAGTGTAATACAAGAATATAAAGGTATCTTACACACCAGCACTGATGAGATAATTTAGGAGCATGAAGTAGAAATAGCATTCTTAACCTTTCTCTTACCTCTAAAACACCATCTTCTGGCAGATCAGTACAATGAACCGCATTCTGGATCTTAGTTTTACCAAAGATTGCTCTGAGGGTCCCAGGGCGCAAATGTCGGGCAATTTCCTATGAAAATATATTTACATATAGATTAAACCCAGTCATATACTGTTAATCAGAAAAATAGCAGTCATATGAAACATTAATGAAATATTATACACTGATGGTAGAGACTTTTGTCCTGGAAATAGCACAAATAGATGAAAACTGAAAATTATCAGTTCACTCATAAGGTCTAGTCTGTAGACACATGTAAAGTCCATTGGAATCTATGTCAGCAGGCAACAATAATTACTATCCTTTTATCAACAGATTATGGGAACCACACAAAATATGAACCCAGTTCATTACTGTAAAATACTGAAAACTTGATTTAAAATGACCTCGTTTGATGATACTGATTTCAAAAGATTTTTTTTTAATATTACAGTTTTATCATCTTCATACCAGTCACACTAAACAAAAATTAATGATCAGAACTTACAAAGTTATGGATAAGAAAAAGGTAAAATAATAAAGATGTGGGGTTATTAATGACTTATTTTCTAGTTTGATATGCTATTAAAATTTTTCTTCAAAAATTATGATTTTGAACTATATCACACATAAAAAAGGATATTTAATAACACAATAACACATGAATACTTTAAAAGTAATAAATCAAATATCTGCGCACACACTATGAAGCTAATTAAAATAATATTACAATAACGTCAAAGGCTCCATTCCTACTCAATCCTACTGCAATCAAGAGGTAACCATTAATTAAATTTTATTTAAAGGTTCTCTTGTTCTATATATTTTTCAAATTCTTCCAAACATGAATATTCCTAGAATATTCACCCCCCACTTGCTTCAGTCCAAGTCAGATGCTTGGTTATTGGACAACTCATCATAAGCACTAACATGTCTGCTCAGTAAACCTGCAGTGGGGGGAAAAATTCCAGTTGACATAGTGACCTCTAGTCTAAAGATTATTTATTTAGTGGAAAAGATGCACTTAATAGAATGGTGGCTAACAAAATGCTGAAAAGAAAGAAAAGTATGCTTCCATCATTATTTTATTGTGATGTGTATTTTAACTGCTATTTACTAAATAAATAGGCCTATCAGACTGATAAAATATGTCTGGACAAAAACCAGATTACTTTCACAGAAATTCATTCTATTCCTTTTCTACAAAAGAGGAGAAAAATATAAAATAGTAAATGAGCTACTGCTCAAGAAAAAAATTAAACTAGAAAGGATTTGTAAAATACATTGATTATAGATCTTTGAAAAAAGGACAACTTTCTATAATGAATGGTATATGGTGGATATATCTGATCACTGGCCTAATTTTGGGAAAATTTTAAGGAAGGGCTTCCTTAAACTATAGGATTATCATTTTAGCAGTAATAGGGATAAGCATATAAAAGTGTACAAGAGAAGAGGAAGCAAAGGGCATAAGCAATTCCAAAATAGTTGTGAAACAGAATTGAAATTGTTATAACTGCTGCCCTCATTTTGTAGGTAACAAAGGTAGAAGAACTCAATTTTGAAGGTCAATGAAGCAACCACTATAATTTAAGTAGAAAATTTTCATGTTTCTAGTAACTACAGGTTCTGTAAAACGAAACAGCACAAGCTAAGTTATCCCCCTGACTCCTGATACTTTAAATATATCTCATCAAAGCTGACCTTCAAGCAGCTTTTCCCATTTACAGGTAACTTCATGTAAACCAGTGCAGTCACTGTTTTATATTCCTCGGAGAAAAGCAACAGGCAAATTCACAACTAAAATAAGATAATAAAACACTGGAAGGAATTGGAAGCAAGAAAGGAAACTAAGAAAAGAGAGTCAAAGGCTACTTTTGAAAGTTTTAGGATTGTTCCAGAACCTATGTACACCATTCAGAAAAAGTAACAGCACAATTAAACTCCAGTACTTATGCATTAGTGTCAGTGAGAGTCATCAGAGAATTCACAGTAAATTTGCTTATCTTATTAGTTCTTCTGGCCACCGAGTTTACATATGGGGAATCATTAAATCATTTGGCTTGTGAACTCTAACAGTCTCCTCAGCTCTCTTTTCATTAAGTAGAAATTAGCAGTAATGTGAATTTATAGATCATGAAGAGGGATATAATTAAATGTGATTTCAGGTGAAACATTCAGACAACTCAATAATGTCTTCCACCAGGCTTCAACAGGCTGCCTCTTTCCAAGTTGTTTACAGCTTCGGCCAACAACAGGCCCTGGTTGGAATCAAGTTTTGTTTGACATAGATGTTATTTTAAAATGTAAAATGACAATTCCCTGTTTCTTCTTTTTAAATAGTAGACTAATCTCTTTGCTCATTCACATGTAAATTATTTTTTGTTTCAGTAAAACTCACAAAGGTTCCCTTAGGTTAAGAAAAATCTAAGCATAAACATTAGTATGTAGGAAAATATTATTTTTAGGTAGTTTTAAATAATACACTATATGAGATTTAACTTTCCTTAATCTCTCTCCAGAAAGCATTATTTTACCCCATCCTGATAAAATAAATAGCTATACTCAACCTTTTTCTACTTTCCTGAAGAAAGGTACGACTCAATACTCATACACATAAGCTCTCCTAAAGAAAGGAAAAATGAAATAGTTGGGCCCTCTGATTCTCCACAAAGGAGTCAGAGTAAGTTTCAGAAAGTGTAAGTTGAATCATTCCACCTCTGTGCCTCAGACTGTCTGATGCTTTTCTTAAGAGAAAATCCAAAATTCTTAACATCATCTATAAAGTCCTATATGATCCAGTTCATAGTTGAATTGATGTCATCACATAAACCTCCTATAGCTTTTCAAACCCACCAAGCCCCAAAACATATATACTTTTCTCTTGCTTCAAGCCCCAAAACATGTATTTCGACTCAGAATTCTCCATCTCCTTCTCCTCAAAGAATTTACATTCTTGACAAAAGGTTTAGAATTAGCAAGCTAAATCTGGCATGGTCAAGTAGTGAATGGTTCTCTCATTCTATCCTCCTTCATTCTATCCTCCTTCTATGTGGAGATTAGAAATCTAAAAACTACATTCCCCAGACACTTTTACTGGAATTGTTGATGCAATTTATGCCCTGTCAATGAGATTAGGAGGGCAGGTCGTCTTTCTACAGATGTTACCACTGGCACACAAAGTGGGAACTACAAGGATTTGAAGGAGGTTGTAATAGCAGATTCAATGGCAAAATCACCAGATCCCTGGGTATGAGTCAGTGGTGGTAGAGACAGCTGAAACAATGGGAACAGTAGCAACTTCTAGCTTCTGGATGCAGGTATGATGAGGTGCCCTTGAAATAAATATTAGCTCTCCTAGTAACCTGTCTTCAGGTTCTGTAGCCCTATCAGAGCCTATAAATGTGAAGTCAATGTAATGTTTACACATGTTAATTTGTAAATGACGCACACAGAAACATGTTATAATGCAATGCATGCTACTTCAAAAACAAAGAACCATAACATATGGTCTCAACAAGTTAAATAATTTCTAGGTTGTTTCCTGTCTCCTGTCCTAAACTTTTAATGACACTTAAAGATTCCACCTCTCTTCCTTGTTGCTACAGAAATCATAATGCCCCGCTCCTCCTTAGTACTTTCCTGATATGTGGCTCTCATCTTCACCATTCTCTTAAATTGCTCCTTCAAAAAATCACCCATAATCAATTTTTCCTCTTGCTAAAACCTTTTATACAGCAGCAAAATTATTAAAGTCTATTCAGGAGCAAGAACAAACTAACAAACTCATCTCAGACCAGGTTTACTTCAAAACAGGACAGAGTTCACTGTGAGCATCTAAGATTTAAGACAAGAGGTTTGCATTTCTGAAACCATCTAGTCATCTTCCATAATCATAGTGATAGTTTTTCTATAGAAGTATATTATGAATATTTAAAAAGTAAAAACAAATTAAATTGTTTACAAATATTTATCCAAAATATAATTTCAATGGGCACTTAATATAAAAATCTTTATAGAGCTATTTCATACTAAATATTTGACTCCTCAGGTATATATTAAATGAACAATAAAATCTCAATTTGAACCAGGCAGGTTTTGTGGGGTTTTTAAAAATTATTTTATTGAGGTAACATTGGATTACAACACTGTATATGTTTTAAAGGTATAGGTTCACATCTCTTCAATTGTTTGTTTCCCCACCATATTCACTACCAAAGTACCAGTAACCCTCTACATAGTCCATTTGTCATCCCTCTACCCCTACTGAGGAGCCAGAATTCTGCAGTCAAATTCCTAGGGATTTTTTGGGTTTTTTTTTTATGTTGTTGTTGTTTTAATTCTTTCATTTTGTGTGTATATTATATATATATATATATAGTATATATATTACATTACCATGTACCCCATTTTCCCATTTCCTTAACACCTGTTAACCATCTTATTCTCTTTTGCCCTTTGCCTCCCCCAGGTTTTAAATGCTTGATGGCTCCAAGTACTTAGTGCCTACCATACTGAACAACAGACATGTCCAGAAATTAATAGCTCTCTTCTTTGACCAACATTTCAGGAACATTTTACTTAAAAGCTGAGGTAAGACCACTGATATCCGCAGGACTAAGCAAAGAAATATCACAGATTACATAGAACAATATAATTTTGAGGTTAGTTAATCTAACTATGCTTCTCTCACTGTCATCCTAGGCTATAATTCTGTTTTTTCTCTCTCCCCTCTACTCTTCTCCCCCCAGCTCCTGTCACTCAGTCAAGTTCCTTCCCACTTATCCTCCACAGTTGCATTACAAATGGCCACCATTATCCTCAAGTCTCTACCTTATTTGTATCTTTTCTCTGAGCAGAAGGCTGCTCCTAATGCCACAGGAAAAAAAAAAAAAAAAAAACCAAATATATAAAATACACACACACACTCTCATCCTCTCATCTATCTCCTCTCTCCCTCTGTCAATGCAATATTCAGAATGCAATATACAAATTTGATTTTCTCATACTGTTGAAATATGGGAGTCTTTGTTTAACAAATGATAACTTTGAACTTCAACTGATATGAATAATTGAGTATTTTAGAAAATAATAGAAAAAATCATGACTGTTAGTTATCTCAATTCTGATCTTCTGCTAGCACCTCAAACATATCCTAAAACAATTATTTTCCCATATTCTCTCCTCCTCATCCTCATCCCAATTCAATTTCTCTTCTGTGGTTCCTAGTGGCATTAGTTCCCAAGTTTTGAGGCTAGATAATCTAATGTTATGGCTACCAATTTCATTGAATACTCTCAACCAATAGATCATGAATTGCTAATCTCATTTGTTAATCTGTCCCTTCCTTTACTCAATAATTACCTACTGCTACTAATAACATATAAGATACTGGTGTTAGAGATAAGTAAAGATTAATAAGACATATTTTTAAGCAGTCTAAAATAAAGATTAACAAGACATGCTATTTTTATTCTGAGGTCTGATATTTTTATATTATTTTTTATATAAAGTAGTCAGACAAGTAAACACCAGTGTGTGTTAGTTAATTATTCTATTTAAACAGCTTTCAAAAAACAAATAACAAAACTGACTAGCATTGCTTGCCCTGTCAGTCCAAACTTTAGGAAGCAATTAAAAAAGCAAAGCACATTTATTTTCAAAGAACTCCAGACTATGCAAAATCAGGTAGAAAATTTGAATGTATAATAATTATATATGATAAATCAGATGATTCTATCCCACATCTTGGTGTAATATTGGGATGGAGTAGAGTCCTACAAGAAAGGAGTTGCTGTGTTGTCTCTGTTTCCTCAAAATGCATTCTTTTTTAAGTCAGTGTTTTGATAATGTTAAGTGGCCATAAATTCAAGGGTACTAGTTCTTGTACATAATCTTCCTTATTTTAATTTTGTTGTGGGGAGATACAGGTAACAAACTACGTCAGTAATTGAAAAGAAACAATGAAAAAATATGTTTAAAAAATTATTAGTTTCTCTATTGGCAGAACAGAGACGTCTTTGTTTAGTTTGCCTGAGTTCACTTTTGAGGGATTGGGCTGACCTGTGGGGAGGGGAAAGATAAACTAAAGACAGCATAGGCCTGGCGGGTTCTCCTCAAGTAACATTTGGTACTTATTTCACAGGAAGAAAACTGTTTGTGTCAAAACCACCAAAAAAAAAGATACCTATTTGAACACTTTAAAGGTATCCATATGGGGTCCAAAGTTTGAAGCAAGCATAATCATCCAGGATTACTTCTAATGCATCCTCTTCTGAGAGATAAGGAGCCCAGCTTCTAGACAGCAACCAAAGCTTGAGGACTCAAAGTCAGTACTTGTTGATAACTGCTAATGATCCACTTCTGAGTTTCATCAAAAAAAAGGGTAGGACAGATTTTCTAGAATTTATAGTAAGCATATGAGGTAAAGCCTGATATTCTATGTTTATCACAAACTCACTGAATCATAGTCTACCATTCAAAAAGATTCCTGGGCTTTCCAATCTACATGGAAATTGAAGAAGTCCTGTATTTGATCATGTCTCCAATACTGGAGATAGCAAATATGTGTAACAGAGGTCCTTGAGTTGGTACCGAGGAGGTGAGGAATTACACAAGGGGCATAAAGTAATTACCAAGCAACAAGTGTAGGTGATCCAATGGTACAAGGATTTAAAGAAAAGCAAGAGTCACTCACAATAGTGAGTAGGGACTTAAAAGGAAGGACAGTGCCTAGAAGAAAATGGGGTTTGTGGTATATTCAACCACTTTTGTATAAATTAGCTCTCTCAATCTCACCGACTAGCACTCTGGACAGTAAGGTCAGGAGAGAATTTATGTAGTCTAAATAACAGCTATAGTAACATGAAAAGAGTATATTCTTCAGGTGGCAAGCTTCTGATCATGGAGTGAGGAATCTTGAAAGAGCACATTGATTCATTCTGAAATGCACAACCTTTTATGAGTGAAGGCAGGTGGTTTTATCTGCAAACATGTATTTACCCTTTTATGAAATGTGGCCAATTTAGGTTTTACTGCCTTTTGACTACTAGAAAGGATTTTATTGTTAAGGATGGAGTTCTTTTATAATATAGTCAGCTCTAAAGTTGCAACACCTGTAGGTATTGAGTTAATATTTTAATTATGTACTTTTAAGAATATGATACCTGTACTTACGACAGTAATGATTATTGTTTTGCTACTTAGCTTCATCAACCATAAAACTAGGACCCAAAGGTGAAAGGGTGGCACCATCTGCATTTAAGGGGCTCCTTAAGTCACACTCTTTGACTTTGTCACTGGTAGGACTGTCTTACTGAGCTATAAATAAAATGTCTTAGTAACAACATCCTGAGAACACCATGGCTCAGAGCTATTCATGCCAACTGAAACCGATCCTGAGCTCAAACCTGGCATTGGTGTCTATGGTTTTTACCTATTGACAGACTGGTAAGATGGCAGGCTCTTTTATATCCCAAAATGGTAATTTTCCAAGGTCCTGAGAAGGTATAAAAAAACATTTTATTTCCACCTTCACACAAAACCTACTGTCCTTAAGTAATATCACTAGGGGCTGACATTTGAAACTCAAAAGCTGTACATGTGCATTAGGGAGATAAGGCTTGGCGTGTATTGTTGCAGCCTCTAGGGATTTTAAAATGTTAGCAGCTCCAGCTGGCAACTGTATCCAATGTGCATGGCTTTGGGAAAACTCTATCCCCTGCTGACTGTGATGGGCACATGTCTGATTGGGAGATGGCTATTATTCAAGATATTCAAAACAATTGATCTCCTCTATGAAGAAAATAGAAAGAATGATAAAATGTTATGTGATCTGAAGGGAAATGGTGTCATTTGGTAGACAACAGTTAATGCACCAAAAGAGAGGCAAAAGATGAGAGGAATATATGTCAAAATAAAAATGAAGATAGAGAAGCAAGGGACTGAAAGGCAAGATTTTTTTCTGAGAGTCATTCAGACATACTGGAAATTGGTGAGGTAAACAATGCTAACACAAGGAAAAGTAGAAATCAGTGAAACAACAGAGTACAACATACAAAAAGAAAAAAGACATTATGAAAGAAAGATCACTACTAAAATATGTTGAAAAACTCCCAGTCTCTCTGGAAGTCAAGACAGTACCCCTGTGGTAAAAGGGAAGGGACAAGCAGTTGAGGTGTAAGAGAGGACACAAGATGAGGGATGCTCAGACCAGAGGAATGAGCAAAGGCAAAAATCTTACAGAGAAAATGAAATTCAAAATTCCAGAAAAGTCAGAAAAAGTGCTAAATCCAAAAAAGTACACAAGCAGATATCTTCAAAAAGAGTTAAAATTCTGAGTGACAGTTTCAAGGTTACTGATATGAACTTTACAGATGATGTGACAATTACAGTTGACAGTGCTATCTAGAATGATGCCACTCTCATCTGTAAAAATATTTACTGGCACTACTATCAAAGTAGAAATTTTGCCAGGGAAACCACAGACAGTGCAGGAGAATTATATTCTTAAATGCTTTAAGGTCATTCAAAAATGTTTCGTTCATTATATTGAATTGTAATTGTAATTAGGAGAAGTGATATTGAGTATGTAAGTCATTAAAAAATCCACATGGAACCAGGCAGGACTTAGTTAAAATCCTAGCTTCAACTGTAAACAGAAGATGGTCTTTTGGAAAAAAATACTTTCTTAAAAAGGGATACTAATAAACCCTCTCTAAGCCTCAATTTCATCCATCTGTAAAATGGGCAGCCAAAAAAAAAAAAAAAGCTACCCTACTTGAAGGGAATCAAGGATTAGAGTGAAAGAAAATAAAACTTCAGGTTCAATGCTACATATAGAAGCTACAAGAAATATGAGATATTCGCTTAAGCAAAATAGAAATTTAATATTTTTTGTTCAACTAATGCTCATTCTTTTAAAAATATGAGTAAGTACTAGGTACCAAACATTCTTCTAGACATAACAGTAAATTTTTCTTAAAATCCTTTCCTTCTTGGAGTGGAAGACTGCTAGTTGTACAAAACAAAACAATGTGTTCAATAGGCAAATGATAGTGTGTTTAGAAGTTGATATCTGTTACCAAAACAACGGAAAACAAAATAGGGTAGGGATATGTAATTGAGAATATGGAGTGGGGGGAAATCCGGGTATTTTTGCAATTGCAGATAGTGGGGTGTGGCGGGGCGGGTAGGGAGTTATAAGTTAGACCTTTTAAAATGAGACCTAAAAGCAGAAGCATATAACAGAGGTAACTAAACAAAAGCTCAGATTTCAGCAAGTAAATTGTGGACAACATGTAGAAGGCATTTTGTTATTGTTATTGTTGCTCTCCAAAGAATTAAATGAACTAAGTTTTCTGTAAGAATCTATCTTGAAATATGCTAGCAACTGTATTGCATTTTTCATGTTATTCTTCACTTCTCTTTCGCCTTGCAATGAGCAATGTTCACTTAAAGTACCACCATTTTCTTTGACCCCCTAGAAGTTACAGACTATGAGTCTGGCCTTCCCAAACAACTCCCAACTTCCCTGTTGCCACTTCATGCTCCACAGTGTTTATTTTCACTTATTTATTGTCTGTCCCCCCCATGAGAGCAAAAACTCTATGAGAACAGGGATTTTATTTTTATTAAAATTTTTAATTAGATTTTTTTATTTTTAATACAGGGAAATTTACTTGTCATGCTTGCTTGTTGCTTTGTCTCCTCTGTTGACCTCAAAACTACTGGCATTGGGGGGTGGAAAATTGTTGTGGGGGATTGTTCTATATATTGTATTATGTTTAATGGTACCCTTAACTCCACTCACTGATGCCAGTAACATTGCTGTTAACATTGCCCAACCCCTCTCCTCCTAGCAACAAAAACATTGCTAAAGATTTTAGGGAAGAAATCTAATCTACCCCATGAGGAACTATAGGATGTACACTCAAGTTTCAACCTTTACCTCAAAGTTTTCCTCTAAGCAAAATTTCTTTTTTGCCCCTGAAAGGAATTCCAGGACTAATGATTAAGATAATTTTTTCATCTTCCTGAACAAGTAAAATATTTATGTACACTATATGCCAGTCACTGTTTTAGCATTTTATACACTTTGTTATTTTTAATTACCACACACGCATACATATTTTACATAGTTGTATACTCTGAGGTTCCTCAACCATCTTGTCACTCATAAACTATCATCTTAATCTCTTGTGCCCATGCTTCCCCAATATACCCCCTCTTGCTCTATGCTTCAGTTCTGCTCATGGTTTGTTAAAGTTTTACTTATCCTTTTGTTCGTTCACTTTCCCAATATCCACATATAAGCGAGATAATCCAGCATTTCTTTTTTTTCTTTCTGGCTTATTTCTGCTAACATGATTTCTTCTAGGTCCATCCATGTTATCACAAATGCATCAAAGTTGTCTTTTTTCATTGTTGAATAGCATTCCATTGAATACAGCTTTCTGATCCATTTGTCTGTTTTGTGGCATTGTATCCTGGCTACTGTAAATAGTGCTGCAATAAGCATCTGAGTACAGGTGTCCTTTTGAATTTGCATTTTTGTACCCTTTGGGTAGATTCCCAGAAATGGGATTGCTGGATTGAATGATAGTTCCATTTTCAGTAGTTTGAGGAACCTCCACACAGCTTTCCATAGTGGGTGGGCCAGTTTGCGTTCCTACCAGCACGTACAAGTGTTCCTTTCACTTCACATCTATGCCAGCACTTGTTGTTTGTTAATATGTATATATGGGTCATTCTTACTGGTGTAAGGTGATATCTCATTGTGGCTTTCATTTGCATTTCCGTGATAAATGAGGTTGAGCATTTTTCTTTTTCTTTTTTTACTATTATTTATTTTGTTCTTTAGATCACAACCTCTGTAAGTGGTTTTTGGGATAAAGTTGAGCATTTTTCATATGCTTATTGGCCATTTGTACTTCCTCTTTGGAGAAGTGTCTTTTCAGCTCTTCTCCCCATTTTTTGACTGGGTTTTTTGTTTTGATTTTGTTAAGTTGTGTATGTTCTTTGTGAATTTTTGATATCAGACCCCAAAAGGAAGTTTTCACCTTTTATGTCTTTCACTGAAATATCATCCCCCGACTGAACACTGCTTAACACACAAGTACTTAGTATGCAGTTCACTATATGAAAGCAGTTATCAAGAGAGAATTGTTTTAGGAAGGACACACAGTTTAGAAAATCATTGGGATAATTCCACAATAAAGCCTTGGTGTGGAGAGATTTTACATTTGTGGTTTCAAATACTTATGAAAAATATTCTAGGTTAATTTATAGCATTGCAAAGGCCAATTAGTAGGAGAAAACCACCTAAGTGAGTAAGCAGCCTGGAAGGTCAGAGTACAGAAAGGGTTCTGCACGCTTTGAATGAGTAACAGGCCACTGCCTTTTTCCAGAGTCCAACTTCTTCATAGATAAAATGGGAAAGAAATGTTGAATAAATAACACTACCGATATTTTATCTGTTAAGATTGAGTGTTGTATATTTAAATGCTTTATAAAAAAAAAACTTAGTAAAAAATATATTCCTTCTCAAAATATAAAATAGAACTAATATTTAGAAAAACTGCAGTTTTATTTAATACCTGGAATTTGTGCTATATTCAAATATGTCATTCTAGATGAATGCTTAATTCTCATGTTTGGTTTATTCTGTGAAATGAATATACATTTGATTTTGAGGCATTTTATTGTTTTATCTTTCCTTTCAAATAATGTTGACATACAAGAAAACGTGCATTTTTTTTCTTTTCAGTGTTTAAGTACCGTGTAACTTATTTTCTGATTTATTATTACCATGAATGAAAGTTGCACGGTACTTAAACACTGAAAAGAAAAAAAAAAAAAACATACATTTTCTTGTATGTCAACATTACTTGAAAGGAAAGACAAAACAATAAAGTGTCTCAAAATCAAATGTATATCTGGTGTAAGTATGGACAAAGAGATTGAAGGAAAGGAACTGAGAACCCAGAAACAAACCCTATATCCACTATCAACTGAATTTTAACAAGGGTGCTAAAACCCCACCAATACCACAACAGACTGCCCAAACTATGGTCTTTTCATGCTAGGACTACTGGTTAACCACATACAAGGCAATGTCATCCTTCACATCATATACAACAATAACTCCAAATGGATTAAAGACCTAAAAGGAAAACTAAAACTATAAAGTTTCAGAAAACATGGGTAAAAGCTTCAGGTGATCTTGGATTTGGGAAAATATCCTTAAACATGACATCAAAGGTCCAAATGACAAATGAAAAGAAAAATAAAGGATAAATCAGACTTTATCAAAATGTAAAATTTGTCAAAGGACACTATCAAAAACAGAAAGATAATCTACACAGTGAGAGAAAATAAATGCAAACCATATCTGATAAGGGACTTACATTCAGCATAATTAACTCTTACAACTCAAAAACAAAAAGACAAATGACCCTATTAAAATACAACAGGCCAAAGAACTTTCTCTGATCTCCAAGAAAGATTATGAATGGCCAATAAGCACATGAAAAGATGCCTGTCATCATGAGTCAACAGGAAAAGTACAAATCAAAACCAACAAGAGGGCTAATGTCAGAATGTCTATAATTACAAGCATAGTAGCAAGATAGTAACAAGAATGTAGAGAAATTGTAACCCCCATGTACTGCTAGTGGTAACAAAATGGCAAAATTGCTTAAGAAAAATGGTCTGGCAGGTCTTGAAACGATTAATATAGAATTATCTGTGGCTTGGCATGGGGGCGCATGCCCGTAAGCAGCAGCCTAGGAAGCTGCAGCTGGGGCCAGGGATCACAGTTCAAGTGCTGCCAGGGGCACGTAACTTGACCTAGTTCCAAAAAAATATAGCTGGGTATGGTGGCCCGTGCCTGTGATCCCAGCTACCTGGGAAGCTGAGGCTGCAGATTGCTTGAGTCTGGTACCCTGGGCAATGTGAGCTGTGGTTCCACAGGCAAAAACAGCGAGACCCAGTCTCGAAGTGAATGAATGAATGAATGAATGAATGAATGAATGAATGAATGAATGAATGAATGAATGAATGAATGAATGAATGAATGAACGAATTAATTAATTAATTAATGAAAATATACAGAATTATCTATAACCTAATAATACTGCTCCTGAGCATTATCCAAAAGAACTGAGAACACAGCTCTCCACAAAAACCTGTATGAATGTTCACAGAAGCATTATTCATAAAGTTGGAAACAATCCAAATGTTCATTAACTGATAAGTGGATAAAAAGAATGTGGTATATTCATACAATAGACTGTTATTCAACCATAAAAAGGAATGAGGTACATTGTACAACAAGGATGAATAAATGAATCATTTATGCATCATACTAGAGGTAAGAAGTCCTTTAGGCACAAAAGGCATGTCTTATGGGACCACATATAAAATATCCAAACAGGGGTCTCTGCAGAGACAAAAGGCAACTACATACCCTACACATGAGGGATAGCAAGTTAATAAAAAAGAACATAAGCTTATTTTTAAGATGACAAAAATGTTCTAAAATCAACTGTGGCAGTGGTTGCACATATGTGTGAATGTACTAAAACTAATGGATTATACATTTCAAAATGGGTGGATTGTGTTTGGTGAGTTCTTTATCAGTATTGTTCTTTAGACATCAAATGTATGCAATTTATTCCATTTTTGCAAACTTTACACAAAGATTTTCTTTCTCTTCATATTTCCTCTTCCTTAATCTCTTTGAAAGAATTTACTAGTCAATTCCATATTATAAAACAAAAAAAAGATGCTCTTCCATTTACTTTGTTTTGATTATGCAAATAATTCTTAGAAATGGTTAAATTAAATGCACACTTATTTTTTCTTTCTCAAAAATAATACCACTGTGCTCTTTAAATCTCTACCAGTTTCATGCTGTAAAGGTACAAAATATCATTAAAAGTTATAATTGTAACAATCTTATACACCAGAGATAATAATAATGATTAGTTAATATCTTAACTGTTTAGTATGTACTATGGAGTTTACATGGATTATCTCATTCTTTATAATAACAATCCCACGAGATAGCATCATTATTAGCCCTGTTTCACAGATGAAGAAATTAAGTTTTTTAGAAGTTACCAATCTGGACTCAGCTACTAGTGGGGTTTGGACTCAGATAATAGAATGAAAACTATTTACCTTAATATATTTCTTGGATCCTACTGTAGCCACAAAATAAAAAATATGTATCATAGTTTCAAAAGAGTTGCAGCTTTTAAAACTGTTTATTATACCTCCAAGTTGTCTAAAGGTAGAAGGAAAATAATTCACAAAAATTTCAGGAAGAAAATCAGAGCTTTACTGTTGAAAGGAATAGCATGGAAACATTTAGTTTGATGACAACATCAACTAAGTGATGAAACTGAGCACTTGAGGACTTCTGCATAAGCTCAGGCTTTACAAAATAAATCTAAATAATGATGGCTTTCTTAAAGTTATGAAAGATACTGAATTCATTCATTCATTCACTTAGTCATTTAAACATTTTTTCATTTCAGGTAACAAATATATGCTAAATATTTCCTATGTGCTGCAAGCACTGTGCCAGGGTTCAGAGAATCAGAAATGAATATGACAGTCCCCATTCTCAAAGACTGAGTCCCCTGAAGGGGAGGGGTCAGGAAGAAGTAAATGTAAACCAGTGATTACAATATAATATGATAAGGGGTTGGGGGAAATCAATATACTGTAATAGACAATACTAAATGAACATGGCAGTGAGTCACCAGTCTGTTGGAAAAGTAAGGGGAACCTTTGCCAAGAACATCATCCCATTAAGAGATAAAATATTCTCCTCTAGGAAGAGGATAAGGGAATTTAGCATGGAGTGGTCAGAAATTGCATGTCATTTAGAAGTGCTTGCAGCATAGCCTGTTAGAATGGGAGAGTTCATTAAAAATTTTAATCTCAGTCAGCTTAATAAACAGAAGTATGTGATTTTTTTTCCTCATCCAAATTCATGGATTTCTCATTTTTATTCCCCCAAACTTTAGAAGTTTGTAGACACCAAGATAAGAATCTTCATTTTTTTAGAATAGACCTAACAATGAGAACATTTATTTGTAAGTTTTAGAACAGCAGAACACATAAATTTTAATAGTAGGACATTGATAAGAAATTCAAATGCAGAAAGCATAGAAACCTCAAAATCAGAGTAGATTCACAGTGGGGGGGGGGGGGGGCAGAGAGCATACCAGAATGAGTAAATTGAAAATAAAGATCAATTTTAAAATTTAGAATTATGTAAATTGTTTATCTTTCTCCCCTATAAAGTAAAAGCTAAGTTCTTTGTGTTCTCTGCATGGTCC
>PVHY01003594.1:0-22138 GCA_004024945.1 Uropsilus gracilis | reverse complement strand
CTTTTGGCAACAAAGTTGGAAATACTTCATACCAGATGCCCTCTTTGGAACTTACATGTTAGCACTTGAAATGTTCTAGAGTCCAGCAGTAGAAAACTTCCCTAACTTTATTTAATCCAGTATTTCTCAACTTTATTCAATCATAAGCAGTTTTTAAAATCAGATACATATGTCTTTCATGGCAATTATAAGGTTTTATTGCCATTACTGATTACACATTATTTCCTTCCACAAGGACATAAGTTCCTCCGGCTCACGGAAATGTATGCTGTTCATGTTTTCATTGCCAATGCCTATGAACAACAGATACTCAGAAGGTTTGCAAATACTATGTGTTTACTAGTTTAGCTGTTGGGTTGGCTGGCTGAATGAGTGAGTGAGTGAGTGAGTGAGTGAGTGAGTGAGTGAGTGAGTGAGTGAGTGAGTGAGTGAGTGAGTGAGTGAGTGAGTGAGTGAGTGAGTGAGTGAGTGAGTGAGTGAGTGAGTGAGTGAGTGAGTGAGTGAACGAACGAACGAACGAACGAACGAACAAATGAATTAGATAAAGGAAGGCTGAGTCAACTTTCTTGTTCATAATACCTCTGCAACATGTGCAAAACCTTCAGATACCTTTTGAAGTCAGTTTAGCAGTGGGGAAACAAAGCAAAAGCAGTTATCATCAGTAAACTTTCCAAAATCTATATGCATAGTCACACTTAAACTAAGATGACAGTAAAATCTCACTGAAGGTACATTTTCATTCTAATCATTTCTGTGACTTTGAAACCAGAGAGACTAAGTCATTAATGATTTGATCTGCATTTCATCTGCACTCTATGCAAAATTATATGATTTCTGTGTCATAATTCTTAGCAGTAAATTCTGGTAATCTATAGAAGGCTTTAAAGGCTCCATGTAGGAACAACCCCAACCAGTTTTTGAATCTAACCTTTATAAACTTAGATTTCACTTACAGGGGATAATAAAGTAGTAAAAAATATCTATAGAGTTACAAGTTTGGGGGACAAAATATTAGTTAGATTTCAATCCTCTAAGGTTTTAAAGAATGTTTTTTTCATAGTCCATCTGTTTTTGGATCCTAATCAACTAATTCCACCCACTGCTGAATTTTCAAAGCAGAACTAACAAGTAGGCAACATCTGCTGGTTACAGCAGGGTGATATATGGCATTTTTGTTTTTACAAAACTTGAATTCAAAAAAAACTTTAAAATTAAAATTTACATTAAAGGAGCTGAATAAGAGCCATTCTTGTCAGACTTCTTTAAGAACACAATACAAAAGATATGCTCAGGAACTTTTCCACCGACCAAAGGGCTCCAAATTTAGTGTAACTGATAGGTGCAGAAGTTAACATAGTCTAAACTCAAGATTGAATGCATTTTCTCTATTTCTATTTCTACTTTTGGGAGTAAAAGCTATTTATATATGCCTAAAGTTTAAATCAATAGCTCTGGCAGAATATTGCAACAAGAAATCAAGTTAAATAGACTTTGATGTTTTAGTCACTGTTTGTCTCTCTTCCAAAATCTAAGTTACTTTTATAAAAATTTTTTCAGCTGTGGTAGATGAATTACCTTGGCAGCTCATGCCTACATCCAAATTGCCAAGTTGTACCAGTTTGGATTCCAAAATAAATTTCCAAACCATTTACTGGTACCACCAAGTGATAGGTAAGTCCAGGGCCTCATGATCTTTAGATAGGACTATATTTGTTCCAACCTGTTTTCTATATATTACTCATTTTGACCTCTTAAAATACAAATTCACTCATCAATCCTTTATTTACATGTCCATTGCTCTTGAATAAACACAAATGAGTCAACACCATCTTAATTTGATCTAAACGGTCTCTTCAGTTACATTGTAGGCTACCCTACAATGTACTCTAATCTAGAGTGAAACTGTATTTCTTTAAATTCCTAGGATGTGTAAGTTTCTCCCCAGATTCAGGATCTCTGCACACTGCTGTTCTTACTCCTTTAGGTTTCAAAATAAACAAGAATCCTTCTGGAATCCTTTCATTTCAACTAAGCTAGCACTTCTGGTTATAAGTTCCCTCACAAGGATCAGAATCTGCTACAATATTTAACATGGCTATAAAATATACATATTTATGTAATTATCTAATAATCATATTCCTTACTAGACATCAATGCCACATGTACAGAGGTAATGCTTATTATGTTCACTGCTGAATACCCCACACCTAGAGTGCATTCAATAATTTAAATTGAATGAAATAAAGTAAATTCCAGACTAACAAAATGGAGGTTAAGAAGACAAAAATGAAGAAAATATTTTTTTTTCTAGTCTATCATCAGTCTGTATAAAACATAGGCAATCTTGGGAGATTTTATTTACTAAGATGACATCTCTATTCTCCACAAGACAATGAAGATATGAATATCTTTCACAACATATATAAGCATATATGAATATCTTCTATTTTATAATAGAAGTGCTCAACAGGCACCCTCTGAATTTGAATTACACAAGTTCACTGTAGCACTATTTTCAATAGCCAAGGTGTGGAAATAACCAAAGTGCCCAAGAACAGATGAGTGGATTTGAAATGTGTAGTATATATACACAATGGAATACGACCTAGCTATTTTTAAAAAGATGAAATCTCTCCATCTGTGAAAACATGATGGAACTGAAGGCATTATGCTAAGCAAATCAAGTCAGAGAAGAAAGACAAATACTGATTTCATTCATATGTGAAAAACAGAACAAATGAACAGATTAAATGAAATCAAAACAAACCCTAGAAATTTGGCTGTAGAGTTGAGGTTACCAGAGGGTAGAATGGGGAAAGGAAACAGAGCGAGGGGACCCAATGGTCTATGGTGGAAGAGCATGGGCACTTTGTATGTGGGTATGGTAACATACATCTGAGAGGTATAAACCTATTTCTCTAAATCATATACAATGCTATAAATTAGTTACCGCAATAAAAATGCATAATTCTTAACATAATTTATATTTTCCATAATGATAAAAAAGCATATGCTAAGTACAATATATCAAACAAGAACTTTTCTATTCAGGCCACAATCAGAAAATGAGAGAAAAGAAAGCAGGGGATGAAAAAAGGGGTTCGATATTAGAGGGCAATATGATACCCTGAGAGAATCACATTCTCCATAATCATCAGCTAAGCTAGTCCAATCATTCTCCCTACTGTTTCTGAGTGGTTCTCTTGCCTTGAAGGGGCTTTCCCTTTGCTCCAAGCTAAGTGAGCCTTCCAGCTCATTACAGCTCACAGGACTGTTTTATTTCTCCCTGGACCTATTCACTATACACAAGTTCAGAGACTAATATTTCATGTTTCCCTTTTCATTTTTTAATGTCACAGCTTATCACAGTATAATATATTGGCAAACTGCATGAGAGAATGCAATTTGATGCTGAAGAGTTTAAGAAAAACCTGGATATATCAAAAGTTCTTTGGAAAAGAAATATAAATACTGTGTTTTTATACAAAAATGTTTAAAGTGATTTAAAGGGGGAAAGTATTGCTTTGCTCATGATTTTACCATTTGTCACATTTAGAAAGTAAAGTAAGATGGTATAACTTAACTTCCCTTTTTGTCTTTAATCCTTTTTTTAAATAACTTACTAGGTTTTTGCCAATCTACCCGTAATATAAGTAAATATGATATATATAATACGAAGCAAGCCCTATCACTTTATGGCATTCACATCATCTTAATAGCTAATATCACTCAAAAAATATTACCCAAGCTTTAGTTTTAAAAATTTGTGAAGAAGAAAGTAGTTCTGCATCAAATTTTCAGAAGTTTTTGATTTGTACAGTTTTATGCCCTCATAATATTAGATCTGGATCTCTCAGACATGTAATAATACAGTACAATTAAGTGGTTAAAGTCAAGAAGCAAGCATACTACAGTTTGAATCCCAGTTCTAATACTTGAGGCTGGAATAGCCAAAAAAGAACAAAAAGAAAAAATATTTCATTTTTATGTAAGTTGAAAAATCTACATTACCAGGAAAACAAGTAAAATTCCAAATAGCTGACTTGTAAATCTGAATCACATCTCCTGCATTTTCAGGAATATAATGTTATTGAATCAGTTAAATTATATTTGAATAAAGCTTTGTCATGGAAAATTATAAAACACTATTGTTCTGCAGATTAAAGACTAATTGCTTTCCTATTACTCTCTTATTAGGTCACATTGTTTCATCTTTTTATAATCGGAGTTATTATTCTTGACAAGTTTTAAAGTAAAGGAAATCCAAGACAAATGGTTATTCTGAAATGTAAGAATTTTCTAGTTAGTATTCTGTACTGTTTTGAGATAGTTGAATTTAACACAGTCATCTACTCTTCAAGAAAAAATATTTTCTTTAGTCAGGATATTTTATTAGGCAGGGATAGCTAATTTTATTTTCTATTTATTTCCCCTTTATGAAAGTCATTTCTACTTATTTTAAAATGTACAAAACACAAGCAACTCTCATTATTCATAGATTTGGTACTTACAAATTCACTTGCTTACTAAAACCTATTTGTATTCCCCATATGAATACTTACAGCATTTCAACTGTCATTTGTGAACATGCATATAGCATCATAAATTTGAACCATGGGTCAGGAAAGTCCTCAGCTAAGAGAAACAAAACACTCAGCTTTCTTACTTCTGCTCTCAAACTAAGTCTATCTAGTGCCACACTTTTCATACTTTCGTGCCTGTTGATGTGAAAGAAGGCTATGGTATGCCTTACAAAGAAAACATGTGCAATATAGGTGTTGATCAACCATTAACTATAGTGCTGTTAAATGAGTTCAGTGCTACTAAATCAACAATATAAAGGTAAGTTCAAGCAGAAACACACATAAAATGTGATTATATATTGATCATTTGACAAAATTGTTAACACTAGAGTCTCACAGAAACCTAACCCTGCATTTCCCTCAGGAGAAATATTTTAGTATTCTGTTATTCAGTGCTCATGATAGAACATAACTACTATGAGCAAGAATCACCTGTTTAAGAATGAAAAAAAGAAATTTAACGGCACTACAACCTAGAGTGCCTTTTCCACCATACAGTTACCATGTAAAGTATATACTTTATTTTCATATAAATTTTACTAACTCCACTAGTTTTAGAAAACTATTATTATTATGTTTTAACAAGCATTTTCATAATTAAAAGATAAAGCATTTCCCTAATTACTAAGCATCTTTCCTATGAATTATTCCCATCATTTTCTTTTCTTCTTCTTTGTCTTCCTCAAATATGGAATTATAGTCAACTAATCTTTCAAAAATTCAAAGAAGGAATATTTTTCCCATTTTGATTACTGATTACTGAATGATTACTGAATAAATTTCTTTCTTTAACTGATATTGACCAAGGAGATCTAGAGGTTCATAAGCCCTGGCCAAAAGAGATTCATTCTGGTTAGACAGAAGTTAAAGTTAAAATTATTTAAATTGTCTGCCAATAGAGTTGTCTTAGTAAGACTTACCAAACCTTAATGAAAGAAAATATATATACATACACTATGGAAGTTCTGTTAGCTGATCTACAGCTGGTAAGACTTTTCTTATTATCCAATGCTATACATTCATTTCCTAGGTGGCACATATTGACTGGTAGTATGTGTACATGGATATGCTAATTTCTGGTATGCATAAGCATATCTCTTGAAGAATTGGGCCACTAATTCTACTTATCTTCTGAGAATTTCAAAATGAATCATGGGATAAAAGAACCTTAGGTTCTAATCCCAGACCCTTTATTTACTAGTCAATCCTTTGTATTCATAGTTTCTGCATTTATAAATTCACTAATTCACTGAAATAAAAATAACTGGTCTAAGTTAACTGAAAATATAGTTAAGCCATCTAAAAATTATTATTAAATATTATTAATTTATAAAGTCATGGGAGGAATGGGGGTAAAAAATAATCTATAAGGCCATAGACTCTAGCATAAAATCCTAGTGGTATAGTTATCTCTACCCTGCAAAACTGTCTTTCAGATATGATAGAGAAATAGTGACTTCCGCAGTTAAACAAAAGCTGAAGGAGTTTACCACCAGTAGATTTCCTACAAGAAATGTTTATGGGAGCTATTCTACATAGGGAAATATATGAACCAAAACATAAGATGCAGAAAAACTAGTTTTTAGAAGAAAGTTCAAAGTGATAAAATTCTGCATTAGCTCAAATAAATGAGCTAACTTAATACTTCAAGGAACAAGAAAAAGAACAAACTAAGTACATATTTAGCAGAAGAAAATAACAAGAGTTGAAGCAAATAGAGTTGTGAACACTGAATATTGTTGAAATGTCCACACTTTCTAAATAGAAAAGATGAAAGAAACCCAGAGATGGTTTTCAATGATAAAAATACTAGACTAAGAAAAAGGCAACTCTCAATTAAAATGGAAATGAAAACAGTATAAGTAATACCATAAACAAAAATAAATCACTATTATAAACAATATCCCAAACAAACTGGGAACCCTATAAGAAATGGAAAAATCCTAGATATATACAATCTTCCAAGACTGATTTATAAAAAAAAGGAAATCTAAAAAGAATAATTAGAAAAGTAATCTATACTCTAATCAAAAATCTCCTCTCCCCCAAAAAAGTCTTGGACCAGATGGTTGCCATGGTAAAATGTACCAAATGTTTAAATAATTAACTCTTCTCAAACTATTCCCAAAAATTGAAGAGGGACATTCCCAAACTTAATACTGTAGAGCAATACTCTAATATCAAAGTCAGACCTTGATGCTATAGTAAGGAAACTACAGGCATACAGAAAAGATCCCTGATGAACATAGAGGTAAAAATGTTCAATAAATAAACAAACTGAATTAAACAGCATAGTAAAAGAATCATACATCATTATCACATGAGATTTATATATCAGAGGCAAGAGTGGTTCAACATTCAACAATCAATAAAATTGATATAAAAACTCACAATCATCTCAATAGATAGGGAAAAGTAACAAAGTACAACAATATTTATGACAAATATTTTAAGTATAAAAGGAACATGCCTCAATACAATTAAGACGATATTCCAGTAAGCCTCTAGCTAACATCACACTCAATGATAAAAGTTTGAAAGCTTTTACTTTTATATATGGAACAAAAAAAGGGTACCAAATCTAACCACTCTTATTTAACATAGTAAATATCATCCTACCCAGAATAAAGAAATAGGAAAAAACAAAAGGCATTCAAAACAAAAGAAAGAAAATTAATTGTCTTTTCTTCTTCAGGTGATATATTTTTATCTATGGAAAATCCTAAAGATTCCATTAAAAACTGCTATAATTAATCAATGAATTCATTAAAGTCGCAGGATACAAAATCAACAGAGAAATAAGCTGCGTTTCTACACATTAACAATTACATATCTGAAAAAAACTAAGATAATGCTATTTACAGTAACATCAAAAGTAAATATTGAAAAATAAATCTAAAAGGTGATCTATATGATTAGAATCATAAAACTTAGTACAAAAAATAAATACATAAGCTAGGCTATGTTCATGTATCAGAAGAAAGAAAATTGTAAAAATATTCATATTATACAAAGTACTATGTAGATTCAACACAATTCCTATCACAATTCCAATAGTATTTTTCAGAGAAATAGAACAATCTTACAATTTGCATGGAAATGCAAAAGATTCCAAATAGCCAAAATAATTCTGATGGGGAGAGTGGGGAAAGAGGATATGGGGTGGTAGAACTGGAGTCATCACACTTTCTATTCTCAGACGCTACTGCAAAGCCATAGTAATCAAAATGGTACAGAACTGGCATCAAAATAGGTATATAAACTAAAGGAAGAGCATCTAGAACCCAGAATAAACCATAACACATACAAATGACTCATATTGGACAAAGGAGTCAAGAAAACACAATGTAGAAGCACAGTCTCTTCATTAGTGTGATGGATGTGGCAACATACATCTCAAGGGGAGTGAAACTATATCTCTGTACTCTAAACCAATGTTACTTCAATAAAAATATTTAAACATAAAATTGAAACTATAAAACTTGGGGAAATGCCTTGAAATTATTAAAAAAAAAATCCAACAAACTTCTTGACATTTGTTTGGGAAAGAATTTTTGGCTATATCACCAAAACACAGGCAACACAAGCAAAAATCAAAGAAATAACATCAAACAAAAATGCTTATGCAGAGTAAAAAGGCATTCTATGGAATGAGAGAAAATATTTACAAATCATGTCTGATAAGTTAATATCTAAAATATACAAGGAAATCATAAAACTTAATTGAAAGAATAACTTTGTTTAAAAAACTGGGCAAGGAACTGAATAAACATTTTTCCAAAGAAGATATCAGTTGACAAGCAGATACATTAAAAGCTCTTCAATATCACTATCAGGAATATACAAATCAAAACTTGTGATATGACCTCACATCTGTTACAGTGGCTATCAAGAAAGCAAGAGATAAAATTGGGACAGAAGTTAAAAAAAGGGGGGGGCCTGGGAAAATGGTGAGAATGTAAACTGATAGATACTATAGAAAACAGTATGGAAGGTCCTTTTAAAAAAAAAAGTAGCATTACCATATGACCCAACAATCACACTGCTGCATATATATCCAAAGGAAATGGAAACAGACTATTAAAGAAATACCTGCACTCACATGTTTATTACAGCATCATTTATAAATGTCAAGATAAGGAAGCAAACCAATTTCTGTGTACAGATGTATGGATGAAGTAGTACATATTCAATTGGTCTCTCATACACAGAGAAATCAAAGGATTATTATTCAGTCCTAACAGCAGAAAATTCTGTCACATGCAACAGCAAAGATAGATCTTGAGGTCATTATGTTAAAATAATTTAGTCAAATAGAGAAAGATAGGTATTATATGATCTCACATGTGGAATCTAAGGAAGTTATACTTACAGAAACAGAATAGAATGGAAATTACCAGAGGTTGATAACCATATAGGGAAATGCAGAAATGTTGATTAAAGGGTACAACCTTCCAATCTGAATGTTATATATATATATATATATAAAATGGTGATTATAAGTAATACAACACACTGTGTAATATACTGAAAGATGCAAAGAGAATAAGCATTAAATGTGCTAACACAAAAGTGAAGTGATAATTACATGAGTTATTAGAGATATTAACCCCCATTGTAAAAAAATCAATGTATCAAATCAATACATCTTAACTTATACAATGTCAATTGTGAATATTTCAATAAAGCTGGAAAATGATTGCCAAATCATTAGGAAAAAATGAACACATAACTTGCCAATTATAGAAAAATGCTAAATTACTTATATCATAAGGTGATAAACAATCTAGTAAAATCTTAGTTTTGAATAATGACAAGAGAAAATGTTCACTATTCCTATGTAATATATCATGAACTACAAAGTTGAAAAAAGGAGTATAAGGTCAGACATAAATGGGGTAAAGACAAGAATTTAAGATATCATGCCTAATAACCCTAATTTTCTCTATGGTGCTACCTTTTATGAAGGGAGTAATGAATTATGAGTCAGAGATAAGCTATAATGAGAATGAGTACAAAAATAAGGAAATGAGATAAGATTTCTAGTGGGTGGTACTAGGCCCAATTTATTGGGAGACATGAATCTACACAATAGTATATGTTCATTCAATGGGACTAATCAACTCAAGCGTAAGAATGAGGCAAGCAGATGCTTGAACTGATCTAGACTTTGTATTCTCAAGACAAAGTGAAAGGAAAATGAGAAAAGATACTGAACATACTTTCAGAAGGGTGATCAAAAGATGAACAATGGAGTTGAGTAAAGAAGGAGAGCAAAGGGGTAACACTGGCAGGAAATGGAAGTCTTCAAAGCCTGGAAGATTTTATAAAGTCAAAGATGCACAGTGAAGTGGTTCGGGGGGCCAGAAAGTCATGAACAACATGACTGTATTGGACGTTAAGTTTGCGGAAGTGACTTGGCTCTCAATATCTACAAAAATTAGAGTACATCCCAAGTTTAATGAAATAACTAAAGATAATCGACAATCCATTGAATGCTGAGGTCAAGTGTTGGGTGAATTTTTCACAGCAATATTTGTTTTACCCAAGTTGATAGTAAGAATTAAGATGAAAAATAAGACTACAATCAGGGTTTCAAAGTCTTCAGTGAATAAAGGGATGAGACCAGGAAGTCAACATATGACAGAGCACCAGACATCAATTTCTAAGCATTTCTTTTCCAAGTTTTCCCCAACTTCCTGTTCATTTATTTAAAAAATTTCAAAATATGATACTTTTACTTTAATCCCAAAATTAGAGACACTACTGGATATCAGATAAAATATCTTTCTGACAATCTAATAGGAAACCAGTAAAATTTGTAGTCACCTCTTCTGTATGAAAATACATGAATGTTATTCAGGTGACAGCATAAAAATTTTTAAAGAGATGGTAGGTGTAGTGAAGACTATAACTTCATAAAAAAAAAATTCAGGTTCCCTTAAACAAGATTCTTTAAATTTTAAATAATGAGATTTACATAAAATCCTGTTCAAAATATTTTTTACAAAATAAGGGATACCAGTGTTTGATTATTTTGGCTTATCAGATCTGTCAGTCTAAGAACAAAAGTATAATTATTCCAGACAATTTACCTCATCTTAAGTGACTTTTAGTTTCTTAATGGCTCAGCATGAAAATTGTTAAACAACTCAACAGTAAAATTCTTCAGCAGGTGCAATCAAAACCACTTCTAGAAGCAAATCCGGAACAGGCTTTCAGCCTAAATGGATCTATTTTCTGCAGGTGAAGTGTGTGAGTGAATATTTCTCTAATGATAAACTTGTGCCATTTTTTCCATCGTGCAGGGTAGTCTCCAAAGTTTTCCAAGAACCTTCATCAGTAAAGTATGTAAATATTTCAATACAGGCCTATATTTTAATAGGTTACACACGTGTACTCTTACAAGTCTAAACATTAAATTGTATTAAAATGTGGTTTCTTACCTTTTAGACAGTAAATAGAAATATAACTTCTAATATCCCCTCTGCCCACCCTAATGAATTCTCTTTTATATTTTCCCCTGTTTGAAAATCACTTCTAGAGAGACTAGAAGAAACTGTTGATCTACAGAGTTCCTTCCACAATTGTCTGTAAGACAATACAAAGGATGAATCTGCCAAGAATGGAGACATTGGTGATAAAAGTGATGTCAGTCTGCTGTGCACATAGTTAACAAGTGTTCTAGTGGTAAAAGTTCAGTCGAATCTTCTTTTTAATCAAGTTAATTATTAGTTCTACATTTAAGAATAAAGAAGAAAAATGGCATATTTCAGTAGATTAATACATTTAAACATGAGCTAGTACCATATATCAGGTATGCATAAAACTATAACCATATTATTCATTAATTCATCAAATATTAATTGCATGGTCATTATGTACCTGGCAGTCTTCCAAGCACTAATTAAATTTACAAGTACTGCAAAATAGGGCCTCTCTCTACATATGGGAATGATTAGAGTAGATTTTTAAATTATTTTAAAATAATACAGTAATTTAATAGATTGACATGTCTAGTTTGAAGTGAAATTGCTATCAGGCCAATGTCTTATGAGAGCTAGATCATATATTTCTCAAAGATAAGTCCTGTATTTATTTGACATTAAGACATACTTAGTGGCACCTAGGATAGTAACTGGCATATAGTAAACATTCAATATTCATTTGCCGGAGGGAGGGAGGAAAAGAGTATGGGAAAAGAAGAATCAAATAAAGTCAAAGAAGTTCAAGACCAAACTGAAAGACACATTTTTTGTACCCAAAGCATGGTAACTATTAATGACTTAAAATACCCAAAGTCATGTGGTGCTGTTTGAAATCGTATATTTGCACTTAGAAATAGCATAATTCATGACACTGCGATGAATGTTCCAAAAACCAGTCTCAACTCTTTTATCAGATGTGATTCGCTTTCACGTTTTATAATAAAGGCATTCTTCTTATTATAAAAGTAATCTAAATACTTTAAAGAAAATTTAATATACAGGAAAGTGGAATTCAAAATTATAATTCTAACACTGAACGATACCACTGGTAATATTTTATATGTTCATTTATTACCAGATTTTAAAATACATGTGATACAACTTTTTTATAATGCAGTACAGGGTTCATAAACAACCAAAATGGAAAGGAAAAGAGTAATTCCAACTCAGCTGAATAAGACAAAATTCATGATCTTGAGTTTCCCAATGAAGCTTTCAAGAGACTATGAGCATCTTCAGGAAAACTATCTTGTTCTAGTTATCTTTGATGCTCCAGTCATAGGACCAAGCAGTGAGCCTTGGGCACACTATCCAATGAGTAAATGCTCACTGAACAAATATAGCTACAAAGAAAGAGAATGATCAAATTTTTACTTTCATATTTTTTTCCATCTATCTCTCACCTCCTCCCTCTCCAACTAATCCCAACAACATCCAACATCCATCATTCACTGCCCTGTAGTTTGCAGCAGTCAGAATCAGTTTGCTGCAGCCCTAAAATGATATTGTTTGAGGCATCCATAAATTTATATCATTTCCCAGCTTCCTCACTAATTTCAAGTTCTACTCATTCCTCATGGCTCAAACCAGATATCATGTTCTGCAAAAGTCTCCCCTGAACCTCAGCACCTGTCCCCAGGTCGAGTTTGAGCTAAGTACTCTAATGTTGGGTTCCCACTACATGCAGTGCACACACATCCAGGGAAGTTGTCATAGAACACTGAAGCTAGCCACTTATATATTGTGTTCACTCTGAGACTATAAGCTCTGAAGCTTTTGTATAAGTACCGCGCGCTAACCGATTGTGCCACTGGAGCTCCAGCTCTGAAGCTTTTATTTGTATATTCATGAACATGAGCATAGATTCAATAAATATTAAATGAACAAATTCAATTAATTCTTTTTGTTTTAATTTTTGTCTCATTAATTCACTATTTGTGAATTATCATGCACAACTATCTTAAAAATGAAATAAACAAAATCTCTCTTGGTCATCAAACAAAAATCAGACTAAAAAAGGCAAACTCTGAGTTCTGTTTATTCATCAAGTTAAATAATGTTCCTTCTTCATTTTTATGAGTAATAGCCAATAAACGTTCAATATCACTATCACATTCTCCCAATGCCCTTTTACACTAGAATTATATAGTAGTAATCACTCTTTCACAACTATGTATCTTATTTCTAGTCTTCTTTCTCCCTGGAAAGATATAAAGTAGGTCCTACTTACACTTTCTCTACTGCTGTCAGGTCTTTCTATTTCTAGAACTCCCTCCTTGACTCTTTTCCAATACAGTTAGCTCTTGTACCAAAGGAATCATTTAGTATGCTTGAAATTAAATATATAAGGAAATCCTATTTTCTACTATGTGAGGTTCTGATTATACAGATTCACAACTCTCAGCCCAACTTCTAAGGCTATCCACTCCACACTCATCTCATGTTACATTTGCTGTCTTATTTTCTATGTCTAAGAAAATGGATTTTACATGTAGCTTCAGGCAAACATTACCCAATGAAGTCAAGCCAATAGTCTATCTGTAAATTCACTGTTGACTTTAACATGCTTTGAGACTTTATTCATATTTTTCTAATGTAAAAACTGCTTCAAACAAGGCTACAGTTACAAAACTTTAAACTCAAAACATTAGCCTTTACAATCCCTTTTCACATTTCTCTCCCTCTAATAGAGTTCTCTCAATTCCCCCTAAATGATATCAAATTTTCCTTCACTAATCAATTCTTCACATATTTTACCTGAACCAACAACATTCTAGTCCTTATTTGTGTTTTGCACTGAAGTTTAAAAGCTCTTTATGTATGTACTCTTAGATCATTGAGAACAAGAGTGTGGTTATCTCCTACAGGGTTTAATCTAGCAACACTGTCAAATAAGATGATTTCTTCCTAAGTGCTGTTATCTTCTTATATCTAAGGAACTCAATAAATGCTATCTGAATTAAATCAGCATCTCATCTTAAATCATCCATACGTAATAGGGAGTAAAAGCAATAAACTTAAATTATAATTAGTTCTTTTTAAATTTATTTTTATTATTTAAATAATTTATTTATATATTTCACATCATTATGATCCCTGGGGCTCACCCACCACCTACCCTCCCTGGCTACTCCAGCTGGTCCCCTTCCCCAGGTGTGTACTTTCATTTGGTTGTTCATATATTAGTGAAACCATTTGGTTTCTTTTTCCTTCTGACTTGTTTCTGCCAATATGATTTCTTCTAGGTACATTCATGTTACCAAAAAATCATCAAATGTGTCACTTTAAATTGATATGTAATATTCCATTGTGTATATATACCACATCCTTTTCATTCAGTCATCTGTCTTGGGACATTTGGGTTGTTTCCATGACCTTGCAATTATAAATTGTGCTGCAGTAAACATCCAAGCACAGGTGTCCCTTTGTACCCACATTGAGGTCTCCTCTGGTTAGATTCCTAGAAGAGTGATTGCTGGGTCAAATGGTAGTTCCATTTTCTTTAGTTTAAGGGTTCTCCACACTGCTTTCCATATTGGCTGGACCAGTTTACGTTCCCACCAGCAGTGTAAAAGTGTTCCTTTCTCTTCAGATCCATGCCAGCACACTTGGTGTCTGCTTTTTGAGTCTTAAAATCAGTAATCTATTCCATTATGCTACCCAGATTAGAACACTGGCAAGAAGTTTTTTTATATATATTCTAATGCTATTTCTACTTTTCAACTCTAGTCCCCTCTCACTCCATTTTGCCACCAAAACGCCAAAAGAAACCAAAGCAAACCGAGACATATTTTAGAGAGGATCAAGTTTCACATTGCTTGTGTTTATTGTGTCTGGGAGAAGGCCAACATATCAATATAGTTAAAACAAGAGCTTTATTTACAGCTTCTCGGTGTCAATGGGTAATATCCTAGATGATTTCTATCAGACCTTAATAAATTTACTTACCTAGAAAATTTAGTAAGAAGAAAACCATAAGGAAAATGCAACTTTAAAAGTTTCTGCCCATTCTACACTGTCACCAGACTATAAAAAACTAACTTTTTTCATGGAATGCATAAAAATAACTTATTCAAAATGTTATTTTGCATAAAATTGTCTATTAAAACTCACTTTCATCTTATCTCTTAGAGAATTACAAACTCAATCTTGTTAAAATATTTAGTCAATGGATAAACAAATTTGGTTAACATTTTAAGTAACTCACAGGATCAGCAGGGCCACAGAATTCTCGGAATGTCTTTGTAGAATCATTTTGTTGAATCTCCAGTGCTACACAAGGACCGGAACACATTTCTGTTACCATGTCCTATAATATATAATATGAAATAAAATACAAAAATCAATAGAATTTAATATCCTTTTACTCCTTCACTCTTATTTGCACCACTATCCCAATCAACAATCTCAAAATGGTAGCTGACTTTTACTTCTTCCCCACCTGTACCCTGCATAATAAGCAGTTCTGAAATACTGTCTATTCTTCAATTAAATAAAAATTTTAGGTATGTTCTCTCATCTCTGTTCCTACCAGTACTTCTCTGTTAATGTAATGCTTTACCAGTAGACAGTTTCATTGTTTGAAATAATTTTCTAGTACATCTTTCTTTCAAAGGGCTCTCTTTTCATGAACACAGTTTTGCCAAGGAACATTTCAAAAAGATCTATTCCAAAGTGTTTCTCCTAAAGCTACTTTTAAAATTCAATGAGGAATAACAGGAATCTGATCTCACTAATGTGAGAGAGGAAGTGAGATAGGAATTAGAACTTGCAGAACTAGATAATCTTTAAGAAACAGTTTTCTGACACTGGATGATAAACAGCAGAATACTATGACCCCTGACAGAAGGGAAACAAAGGAGTCAAGCTTATAATGACCCCATATTAATGCCTGGAGGTAGTTTTCTGACAGAGAGACAGGTAAAAGAAACAAAACAGAGCCCCACATTCTCACAGAGTAGAAGAGACAAAGATTGGAGTTGATGGAGTTGATGGAGAAATTGCAAAAGATTCTTAGAGGTGGAACGGACAGTTACAGGAGTGCAAACTGCAAGGAAGTTCGCTTGAGTCTTTGGCCATGAGCCCATGTATGTATAAAGTAAACTACCCAAGCTTGAAAAAGAAATTATCATAAGGCAGTAGACATAATAATTTACAGAGAAAGCACAAGGCTGAGAATAGTTTGTACTTCTACTGGCCAAAAGATAAAGTCCTATATGATACACAAGGCATCAGACAGAGCTCTCAGAAGGACACTATGCCATAGCAGCTAACTGAAGTTAGCTTTAGATAAGAGATGCTATGTAGCCATCCTCTAGAAGCATAAAAGCAAATCTCAACAGGGTCAAATCAATCCCAAGTAACTTGAGTGCCAAGTAACTTGAGTGAGAAAAAAGTATTTAAAGGAAAATAATACTATATTTAAGCTGTAAATTTCATAATATCCAGCACCCCAAAAAATTACCAGGCATACAAAGTGGTGGTAAATATGAACTATTCCCAAGAGAAAAATTAATAGTCATAGAAATGACATGATTACATAGTAATGTTTAGCTAGCTATTATAATCAAGTGCTAAATGCTCACATTACAGAAGAAAACATGGACATGATGCAGAAAAATCAGATATTAAATAGGCTCAAACAGAACTTTTAGAGATAAAAACCTATTATAACAACTGGATAAAAAGTAGGCTAGATGGGAAGAACAATTAACTGAAGACATATAATAGGAACTGTTCAAAAGTAAGCATAAAAAGGAAAAAGAATAAAGAAAAATGAAAAAACATCATGACCTGTGGTGATGTAAAGTGACCTATTGTATCTGTAATAGAACTACGTGAAAAAAAGACAATGAATAGAAAAATATTTCAAGAATTATTAAAAGGATTTCAACTTGGATGACTCATAAACTTACAGAGCTAATAAAATCCAAGGAGAATAAATATATAAAGAAAACACAATAGGGCATACCATAATCCAGTTGTTCCAATAAGTAGAACAGCAATAACAAAACCCAGTCAAGAATTCTCTATGTATAGGCCAGGCATGGTGGCACATACCTGTACGTGGCAGCCTAGGAAGCCACAGCTGGGGTGAAGGATCACAGTTCGAATCCTGCCAGGGCATATAGCCATAACTAGTTCAAAAAAAAAAATAGCTGGCATGATGGCACGCACCTGTAATCCAAGCTACCTGGAAACCTGGATGGGGGACTGCTTGAGTTCGTGGTACCTTGGGCAACCTGAGCCTGTAGTTCCACAGGCAAAAATAGCGAGACCTAGTCTCAAAAAAAAATTCTATATGTAGATAAGAAGATAATTTTCAAAAGTGAGAGAAAATTAAAGACTTTCACACACACACACACACACACACAAAGCTGAGAGAACTCATTACCAGTAGCTCCTATACCATAGGAAAAGTTAAGTTTTACAGACAGAAGGAAAATATGAAACCAGACAAAACACATATTTACACAAAGTCATGATAAGCACACAATGCATTCCTTTTTCAGTTGTTGTGAAATAATTATTTAAAGAAAAAAACTAAGCGTGTACTATAGTTTATAACATACATAGAAGTATAATGTATGACAACAGCAGCATATAAATAAGGAGGGGGAAGTGGAAGTTTAAGATTTAAGGTTTTTAACATTATATTTGAAGTGGTATAATGAAAACCAAAATTAGAGGAAAGCACCTCTCAGAATCAGACACACTTGATGGATGTTCTTTACTTTTCTTTGAATGGGAAAGAACACTTCAGGCTTGGGTAAAAAGAAATACAAAGACTTTGAGATAGAAGAAAGTTGATTTGAAGATCAGTAAGAAAGTCAGTATATCAGAGCTGATAGAGATTATGGGAAAGCAATGATGAGGTCAGATCATGTAGAAGCACATAAGTGACTTTATTGTCTTTCGGAGGATTTATGATACACAAAGCCAAAGTAAAATAATGGTGATTTCTTATAGGACAATATTTAAATATTAATCTAACCTCAGTCATCATACCTAATAGAAATGTCAGAAGTTAAAAGAGGTGAGAGAAGACTTCATAATTAATATGACACATAAGAATCCTAATCACTAAATCCCTAAGTGTATCCCCCTGAGGTCACTTTGCTATTTCACAAATGTCATATGTAATTGATTTTTTATGGCTAATTATGTGAAGTCAACTTTTCTGTTTCATGATATTGAAGTACTGCCTACACATAAATGTCAAGAGTCAAGTTCTCAGCAGAAAGTATGAGCATGTTATCCAAACATAAAGAAGGGCAAATTTTTATTACCTTCCCTTCATTTGTCTCTATTTCAGGTTAATAACAAATGTCATAAAGGGCTACACAAAATGCACACTATGGAAAGGAAACGTGTTTTTAACAAGAACTCTCAAAAGCATAACATGTCCTTTAAAAAAAATGGACTCGATGGATTTCTCACTCATGTATTTTTTTAACTAAGTGAAAGAAATGTCAAAACAAAAATAAAAGCATCTATTGTTGTTTCTATAGCCCTTTGCTATGGTGCTCAGGTAGCTTTGTTGGAATCATATGATAATGTCTGTTCTTTGCAAAACATAGATCTCATGGATCCAGGATGTGCTTTTATGGTTCATCTCTGTATCCTTAGTGTTAAAGACATATGACACACAGTAAATAGTGTTAAAGACACATAGTAAATAGTATTAAAGACATATGACACATAGTAAATGTATGGATCATGACACTAGATCATATTAATATATGAGATAGGAATTATTATCACCTTTCTATAACTGCAAAAGTAGAAGCAGCAAATATAAGTTTAAAGTGACCCACACAGAATCTAATATAAGAACCATATGAAATAATAAAGTAATAATAGTTACTATTTACTAAATAAGCTCATTATGTTAGTGTATTTTACCTAATTTGTTTTTTGATTACACAGTAATCTTTTAAAGTAATAGCATTATTTTCACTTTATACAAGGATAAATTAAAACTTAAAGAAGGTAAACAACTGGTCTATCATTACAAAATTGGTAAATTTGAACTTGGTACCTAGCAATGGCTACTGAGAGAGAGGGACATTGAGTCAGTGAACTGCAGTGGTTGCAATGAATGTGAAATGGGGGGGATAGAAAATATCTCCAGTTCAAAGAAAGTAATGTGAATAAATCCAGAACTAGAATGTTTTGCAAGTAATATCTGGAATAGCAATGTTAGAAAAGCTGTCTCTACAAAATGTAGTCTACATTTCATAGAATCATCCCATAGCCTCATATCAGCATATTTTTAAATTTAGGATAATAAAATTGATGTAGTTACTACTATGACCTATATATCTCTTCCTTCACTTTATAAATAAGAATTTGAGGACAAGGAGAAGAAAGTATTTTTCTAAGACCAGAAAGAAACAGGTGTGAATGCAGCTGCTGGAAATCCTGCTACTCTATGAAATCCTGCTCATTCAGACCTTTACTCTATTTCTTAGCTTAGAATTATCCAGTAAAACTTGGGCAGAGACCTTTAAAGCATGAGCTCCTTCTCCATTCCGTGGCCAATGAATAAAATCCTGTGAAGCTTAATTAAATCTTGATTCAATTGATTGCCCTGAGCTTGTTTAGGTGCAGGATGGAACGCAAATCACTGGCAACAAGATCATCATATAACTGAGACTCAAGGCTGTTGGGTGATCTATTTCATGAGTTTCTTTACCTTATATGCAATTAAACTCTACTATTATGTGAAATCAATGAAGGCAATTGCATTTAACTATATTTTAAAAGTTAAACTCAAGAGATTTTAAAAAAGAAAATACATAAAATAAAACTTTGAAAGGAATAGAAAATATTTATCACTGGTTAAATATATGATGTTAAGATGAAACATTCTAAAATCTCTTCTACTTACAAAAGCAACGATGCAACTATAAAAGACATTTTTGATAAAATTAAAGTTCACTGTTATAAATAATAAATGTGGTCCCTTCTCTAGAAGCATGAAATTCTACCAGTATGCCAAATGCAAAATATTTCATTATTGATATTTTTGTGGAGGACCTGAGAAGACAAAAGTTCTGGCCAATTCTTGAAGTACTACAGTTTTTCTTTGTGAAGGTCATTTGAAAGGAACATGGACTTCATGCAAAAAGAAAAGGCAAATCTGCATTTAAAAATTAGTAATGAGGAAATGGAAAGACATTCCCTGTTCATGGATTGGAAGAATTAACATTATCAAAATGACCATCCTATCAAAGGCAATCTACAGATTCAATGCAATCCCAATAAAAATCCCAATGACATTTTTTAAAGAGATAGAACAAAAATTACTGAAATTCGTATGGAATAACAAAAGACTCCGTATATCAAAAAGCCTCCTGACCAGAAAAAAAGAAAATGGAGGTATTACAATTCCAAACTCAAACTATACTACAAAGCCATAATAATTAAAACAGCATGGTATTGATACAAAAACAGTCACACCAATGGAAAAGAATTGAGTGCCCTGAAATAAAACCACACATATATAGTCAACTAATTTTTGACAAAGGTGTGAAAAAGTTACCTTGGACAAAAATAACCTCTTCAATAAATGGTGCTTGGAAAACTGGACTAAGACATGCAAAAAAATGGACCAAGAAAACTCCCTTAATTAATCCATGTACAAAAATCAACTCAAAATGGATAAGAGACTTAGGGGTCAGACCTGAAACCATAGCAAACATAGAGGAAAACTTGGGCAAAACTCTCCATGAACTACAGTTCAGAAATCCCTTTCTGGAAACATCTACAGATGGCAAAAAAATGAAGGAAAACATAAACAGATGGGACTACATCAAACTAAAAAGCTTCTGTACAGCAAAAGAGACAACAGGAAAAACTAAAAGATGCCCTCCACATGAGTGACAAGGGTTTAATAATGAAGAGCCACAAAGAACTCACACAACTAAACAAAAGCAAAACAAAAAGCACAGTCAAAAAATGGGGAGAATTAAAAAGACACTTCTCCAAAGAGGAAATACAAATGGCCAACAGGCACATGAAAAATTGCTCAACGTCACTAGTAATAAGGGAAATGCAAATCAAAACCACAATGAGATACCACCTTACACCAGTAAGAATGGCCCATATCCAAAGAACTGGCAACAAGAATTGCTGGCGAGGATGTGGAGAGAAAGGAACACTACTACACTGCTGGTGGGGATGTAAACTAGTTCAACCCCATGGAAAGGGGTGTGGAGGACCCTCAAGCTAATGAAAATGGAACTACCATTTGACCCAGCAATTGCTCTTTTGGGAATCTACCCAAAAGAGACCTCAGTGTAGGTACAAAGGGACACCTGTGCTCGGATGCTTACTGCAGCACAATTTATAATTGCAAGGTCATGAAAACAACCTAAATGCCCCCAAACGGATGACTGGATGAAAAAAATGTATAAATACATAAAGGAATATTACTCATCAATTAAAAATGACACATTCGACGATTTCATAACAAGGATGTATTTAGAAGAAATCATATTAGCAGAAACAGCCATAAAGAAAAAGACAGAAACCCAAATGGTTTCATTAATATATGGGATATAGTGAAAAAAAATAAACAAAAGCCTTGAGGAAAAGTCAAAACAAGCTAAGCACCAAACTGAAGCGCACAACTTTGAGCAGGAGGGAAAGGGGTAAGGGAGGGGAGGGTGGGGCAAATCCTTGAGATTACAATGTTGTGAAATTTATATATAAATTAAAAAAAATTTAAATAAATAAAAAATAAAAATGAGTAATGAGACAGTCTACTAGTACAAATGTATCCTAGGATAATTTGAATAAGAGGGAGAGGAAACTGACTGAATACCTATCATGTGTGTGCTTCATTTTTATTTTACCATGTGCTATTCTATTCTATTCTATTCTATTCTATTCTATTCTATTCTATTCTATTCTATTCTATTCTATTCTATTCTATTCTATTCTATTCTATTCTATTCTATTCTATTCTATTCTATTCTATTCTATTCTATTCTATTCTATTCTATTCTATTCTATTCTATTCTATTCTATTCTATTCTATTCTATTCTATTCTATTCTAT